>JAJLRJ010000004.1:40021959-40167401 GCA_024195265.1 Dendrophyllia cribrosa
TTGGCGATAGTTCTTCTTTTATCTGATAAATGCTTTTTTTGTTCAGTAAATATATAACAGGACATGGAGTGAGTTGTTCAACTAAACAGAATCAGGAGCAAAAACATGTTCAATTATCGACGTCATATTGAAGTAACTGCGAGCCCTTAGGCGAGCAGCACACTAATCGTGACAGGCTCCCTGTGTTTCATTTGACCGAGTGAGACCTGGGCCCTTTATATACGGCGCAACAGGTCGTTTTGAGGATTTCGTGGACTTTTTCGTGGACTTTTTCGTGGACTATGATTTTGAGTGAGGATGCAGTATGTATGATCAGCGGCAGTAGTTGTAGAATTCTGCATGGTCAGGCTAGGCCTGAACATGTACAACTGTATTAGTAAGTGTAAAATAAACTGTATTAGCGCACGCTAAAATAGCGCGATCTGATATGGCAAGTAAAATTGTCATTTTGAGAGAAAACGATGATTGGTTTCGAACTACTGTATTAGCAAGTGTAAAACAACTGTATTAGCGCGCGCTAAAATTGCGAATTAATCTCGCGATCATATGGCGAGTAAAATTGTCATTTTGAGAGAAAACGATGATTGGTTTTCAGTTGAACAACTGTATTAGCAACTGTAGAAACAACTGTATTAGCTCGCGCTAAAATTGCGAATTAATTTTGCGATCATAGTCATTTTGAAAGAAAACGATGAATATTATCGAGTTTCTAAACGTGAAACGTAGTCAAATTTGAATTTTTCCATTTTTGAACATTAATTAGTACTTTGTTGACGTAATTTGACGACATTAAATGTGCTATTTTAGCGCGCGCTAATACAGTTGGTTTTTCGTTATATAGCGCGGCACTCCAAAGCCGAGGTTTTGCGTTTACAGAGGTAAGCTGTTTACTTATTACTTATTACGCAGAGTTATCATGTCAAACACAATTTTATCAATCGCTGGAAGTAGTCATCAAGGTGATGAACGATTTAGTGACATTTCGAGGGGAAGACAATGTTCTTTTATAAGTTTTTCAGCCCTGTTATGTGCAAAGTCATGTCCAGTTCAGCGATGGACAACTGGTACAGTCGACCAAATTTTGATTGAAGGAGACAGGATGTACTTGGATGCACTTGAAAGACAAAGCATCCCAGATACAGAGACGATGTCCCTGACCTATCTGCCTGATCGAGGTCGCTGGACCATTACATCGCCCGTTGACGAGGCAAACAATTCGGAACAATGGCCCGTCGAGGCCACAGAACCGCCCTTTGAGGTAAACAATTCAAAACAATCGCCCGTTGAGGCACAAATCATTAACGAATTACCTATTATGGTGACAAATACTGATCTACCCAATGTGGTAGAGCCCGTTGAGGCAGAAATCAATACAAATGACAGCCCATTGTGGTTGGTAGATTATAAAGAATTTTACCAGGGAAGAGTCAATCGTGACGAACATGAAACTGACGAGGGTCCTTACTTCACTTTACGTTCAGCCTTGATGAATGCTTTCACTGACAATGACTATGCATTTATAGTATTAGAAGGATATATTATGGCTTTGATAAACACTGTAGATTGTATTTATGTCTTTGATTCTCATGCACGTAACTGTTTTGGTATGCCTGATCCAAATGGCACTGCTGTTGTCATGAAATGTGGCGATATTGGTAAATTAGAGCAATATTTATGCTGTCTCTCACTTCAATTGAATAGTGAAATATTTGAGGTTGTACCAGTTGAGTTTTACACTGAGCATAATAAAACTGACATTCAAAAACAGAAAAGGCTTCAAAAAGCTAGAGAGTATATTAGAAGAAAGATTTCAGAGGAAACTGAAACTGAGAGACAAACCAGGTTAGAAAGGAAAAAGAGATATCACAAAATAAAAATATTAGCAGAAACTGAAACTGAGAGACGAACAAGGTTAGTTAAAGATAACAACTACCACAAAAGAAAATATTTAGAGGAATCTGAAGGAGCAAAAAAGGCTAGACTCGAAAACGCCAGAGAGTCTAATAAAAGAAAGATTTCAGAGGAAACTGAAACTGAGAGACAAACCAGGTTAGAAAGGAAAAAGAGATATCACAAAATAAAAGTATTAGCAGAAACTGAAACCGAGAGACGAACAAGGTTAGTTAAAGATAACAACTACCACAAAAGAAAATATTCAGAGGAGTCTGAAGGAGGAAAAACATCTAGACTCGAAAACGCCAGAGAGTCTAATAAAAGAAAGATTTCAGAGGAAACTGAGACTGAGAGACAAACCAGGTTAGAAAGGAAAAAGGAATATCACAAAATAAAAGTATTAGCAGAAACTGAAACCGAGAGACGAACAAGGTTAGTTAAAGATACCAGCTACCACAAAAGAAAATATTCAGAGGAATCTGAAGGAGCAAAAAAGGCTAGACTCGAAAAAGCACGAGATTATAAAAAGAAAAGAAAAGACAGGACAAATGAAAGTATTTTTACTCAACAACAATACTTAAATGAATTTGATTCCGTTAAGAATGGAAAGCTCCATGAACAAAGTTGGGCAAAATCTAATATTTCAAAATTTCACGGTTCTATTGCATATTCTGTTTGTCATTGTACTGTTTGTCATGAGGGTTGGCCATTAAAATCTAAACCAAGGTCAGCAGATACTTATGTTTGTTCAAGGTGTTCAAGGGATAAGAAAACCCCTAAAAAGTTTTCAGTTGGAAATTCTATGATTCCTTCTCCAGTTCCACCTGTACTACAGGGTTTAACTCAAATAGAGGAAATGTTAATTGCACGTGCTCTTCCTATCATGAGGGTCTATATTAAACCTGGGGGACAGAGAGGGTACTCAGGACATTGCATTAATTTGCCACAAAATGTGAAAGAGCTTGCATCTTCATTGCCAAGGTATCCTAAGGACCTATCTGTAATTATAGTGAAGGTCAAAGGTAGAGATAATACCTTTAAAGATGTCCATGTAAGAAAACAAAAAGTGCATGATGCTTTATTGTGGCTGACTCAAAACAATCCTCACTATGTAAATGTACAAATTAGTCAACAGGCACTAGATGCTTTGCCTGATAATGATGTACCATTAGATCTTTTGACTGTTGAAAATGAAGATGAAATTGTCTCAGATGACACTATTGAGCCTGATTTAGGTCCACCTACTGATAACCCTATTGAGGATACAGTGTATAATGAATCTAATGATATGAGTAGTTTTTTGCCTGTTGGTGAACAACAGCAACAAGAGCTTGATGCTGTTATAAGTCAGCTTTCATCTGAAGAGCCAATGTCATGGCCTTCAGTTCAAGATCAGCCGTTAAATGAATATCAAACATCACATCTAGCTAATATGGCTTTTCCTACACTATTCCCTGATGGTAAAGGGGATCCAACTAATCAAGCATTATTAAGAGATGTACCCCTTCCAGAAAGAATTAAACATCTTATAAAGTTTGCTGAAAAAGCTGATGGAAAGTGGATATACCGCTTTGCTAGCCATCCCAGATTTTCATACTGGGCTTTCAATACGATTCAGAGAAAAAGAACTCTGCAGCAAAGTAGATATTTCTAAAACAAAATCCAGGTGAAGCACATCTAACTATTGAAGAGCTGCGTGAAATGGCTGAAAGTAATAATACAGCTGCATTCATGTCTAAAGTATCTAGATATGTTGCTAATATTGCTGGCACAAATGCTTATTGGCATAAAGTGAAAGAAGATGTCAAAGCTATAGTTACAAATGTTGGCACTCCAACATTCTTTTTTACCTTTTCATCAGCTGATATGCATTGGCCTGAATTACATGCTCTTTTTGAAGACAATAACAGTAATGCAAGCACTACTAGTGAAGAAAGACGTCAGAATGTTATCAATAATCCACATATCATGGATTGGTTTTTCACTCAAAGATTAGAGAGTTTTGTCAAATGCTGGCTTTATGACACTCTTGATGCCAAATGGCACTGGTATAGATTTGAATACCAAGGGAGAGGTTCTGCTAAACTGAACAATGACCCAGGATTGTGTCAGCTCACTAAGACAGCTTTGAAAGGTTTCTTAGCTCAGAAGTATAAAGATGAGCACACTGATGTTGATACAACAGAATTACTCCAGGATATTGAAGCTGGTAATAAAGCTGCTCATGCAACAGCCTGTCAGTATGTTGACTGGTTAGTATCAACAGTTAACCCAAACCCACCTGATCAAGACATGTGGATTAAACCACAAGTACATCCATGTCAGAAATATTATAAAGATATTTCTGATTATGAACTAGAATCTGATTATGTAGATCTTTTAAACATGGTTCAACGGCATACCCGTTGTAGTACTAGCTATTGTCTGAGAAAGAAAGATAATCAACCTGAGTTGAAATGCAGATTTCATTTCCCCTTTGATCACTGTTCACAGACAAAACTAGAATTTGAAGAAGTTCATAGTAAGAATGATGAACACAATTACAGAGCAAAGATTGTGTCAAAGAGAAATGACTCCAGGTTAAACAACAACCAACAACTTCAACTACAGGGCTGGAGAGCTAACTATGATATTCAAGTAGTCATTGATCACTATGCCTGTGTTGAATATCTCACTAAATATGCTGCAAAAGGTGAACCAAGGTCACCATTACTAAAACAAGCATTTAATTCTATTGTTCAAAACACCAACAATAGCAGTGATCCACACAAAGCTATAAAGAAGGTTGTTATGAAAACTCTTGGTGAGAGAGATTATGCTGCCCAAGAGACAATGCATCATTTACTGTCACTCAAACTACACAGTTCATCATTTAATGTTATTCCAGTCAGTCTAAATGGTTCACGTAGAGTAAACACTAATTTATCAGAACACAGTGTCGCTGCCTGCACCAATAATTCACTACTTGATGTTTATGCTAACCGTGAACAGTATAGTAGTTCACCCGATATTGTGAATTTGAACTTTGTTCAGTTTGCAACAAGATTTAAAGTTGTTAATGGAAAATTAACAGAGCTTCCAGCTAATGTTATTCCAAAGATATTTCCAACGTATTCTTGTAATCCAAAAGGACCAAACTTTGCACTCTATTGTAAATACCAACTTTTGAGATATAAGCCTTGGAAATTAACTCAAGATAATGTATGGGGTGATCAGGAACCTTCTGATGAAATTCTTGTGACATGTTGGCATAATTTTTTGCAAACACCATATGCAGAGGCCAATGTACCTGACTGGTTTGATAAACTTCAAGATGTTATTCAGAATCAGGACGAGCTAAATACTGAACCTCTTGAGTCAGATAGTAGCAATACACGTGAAGAATGGATGATAATATCAGATCTTTACACACCATTTGAAAATGGTGATCAAACTTCAATGTCAACACATAATTGGCATCTTGACAGAGTCAGATACACTGATCAAGAAATAGGCGAAATGCATACATGGATAAAAAGAAAGAAAGAACAAGCTAGTGCCATCTCTCATCAAGACTATGAAGTTGTAGATATCAATACTTTCAGTGAAATGCAAAAACTTGCATATCAAATTGTGAAGAATCACTGTGATGATACATCTTATCACAAAGACCCACTGTGCCTTATTATCATAGGAGTAGCAGGTACAGGCAAAAGTTACCTCATTAATGCTTTAAGCAACCTTTTAGGAAGTAAATGTGTAGTCACTGCAACAACAGGTAAAGCATCATATAATATTAAAGGTATTACAATTCATTCCTTGCTCAAATTACCAGTCGGTCCAAGAGGTAACAAAGATCTTAAAGGTCAAAACTTATGTAGACTACAAGAGAGTCTCAATGGAATAGAATATATACTCATAGATGAGTATTCAATGCTTGGCCAAACAACATTTGGATGGATAGATAAGCGTTGCAAGCAAGCAACAGGATGCTATGACAAAGTCCTTGGAGGAAAATCCTTAATTTTGATTGGCGATCCCGGTCAATTACCACCTGTAGCAGGGCTTAGATCTCATGGATATACACACAATGATTCCCCATTGTTATAGTCTTTGTTTGTGATCTATTATTTCCGTGTAGTCTATTGTTTAGTCTTTGTTTCACGGTCTGGTTAGTATATCCATGAGATCTTTGCCTGTAGCAGATAAACCACTCTATCATGCTAAACCAACAAATGCAGTTGGAGAGCAAGGGTATCAGACATACAGAATGTTTGACAAAGTTGTTAAGCTTACTGTTAATCAAAGAGTTCAGGGTATGTCTACAGAACAAGAACAGTTCAGAAATTTGCTCTTCAGGCTTCGTAAAGGTGATTCAACACCTGAAGACTGGCAGTTGTTGTTAACTCGCCAACCAACAAATATTATACATTTATCACAATTTGATGATGCTACTAGACTGTTTTACACTACCATAGAAGTTGTAACATATAATCATGAGCAACTCACTAAACTAGAACAACCTGTTGCTAACATCAATGCTCGTCATTCATCTGCTTTGGCCAAAAACATACCTTCTGAAGAAATGTCAGGTCTAGAACCAACAATTTTCCTAAGCAAGGGAGCCAACGTAATGCTGACAATGAATTTATGGTCAAGTGTTGGTCTATGTAATGGAGCCACTGGAACAATTCTTGATTTTGTCTATGACACTAATCACCAACCACCTGATTTACCTATAGCTGTCATTGTTCAGTTTGACAACTACAGAGGTCCTTCTATTAGTGATACATTACCATGCTGTGTACCAATATGCCCAATTACTGTCTCAGCTCAATTACCAGATGGCCATCATGAAAGGCAGCAGGTGCCTCTAAGACTCGCCTATGCTCTTACTATCCACAAGAGTCAAGGTCTAACTATGTCTAAAGCATGGATAGATATTGGTAAATCAGAGAGAACTCCTGGAGTGTCTTATGTTGCTATTAGTAGAGTAAAAACACTGTCATCTTGTGTTATTGAGCCAATGACTTTTGAAAGATTAACCAGCTTAAAATCATCTAAAACTTTACAATATAGACTTAACGAAGAGCAAAGATTAGATAAGACAGCACAGGCAACATGTGCTATATTTAATCAGGCAGACACCTAAACATTTGATTTCTACATTATAATTTTACAAAGTTTGTATAATTTATATCCCAAGTGAAAACTGAGCCCACTCTTACATATTCCATTCTATTGAAAACCATTTCTTTGCACTTACATGAAAAAACATTTTTTAGGTAAGTTTTGTATCTTTCTTCCCCAGTAATTAGTTATAATGTGGCATCTCTCATGCAATTACTTACCGGTACTCACAAGTATATTTATTCTAATTATTGTTTTAATTGACTAAAATCTATTTAATAATTATTTGTTTATATATTTTTTAAACAGAAATATCAACACAACAATGGATACAGATCAGTACAGGTCAGGTCAGTACAGCAAACTTTTTCCATAATTCACATTTGTTCATTCACATTCACATTCACATTCACATTCCATAATTCACAAAGCAAATTTTTGCGATAAAGAGGAATATTTTATGCATGATTCATTTCCGGTTTGCGCAATTTTACGCAGTATTTTCATTTTCAGCTATTTGTTAAACTTGTAGACATATGTACATTCTATTATTTATATCTATTCTTTCAACATACAGTTTGTTACCCTTTTATTAAAAGTCCTTTCATAAATTATATTTTCAGATGAGGAGCTAATTGGCTTTGTCCATAATGTAACACCAATCCAAAAATCGGGCGCTGTGTCCTATGTCAACTTTCAGTTACAGATATCATCAACTGATATGAGAAAAGCAATCTGTTTCTCTCCTGAAAAAAAACAAGACCACTCAAAGATGCAATGCAGAAAAAAAGTCCCATTAAGCTCAGAAAATACGACTTTAATGAGCAGTATAATAACATTGTCATCAAAAAACACACCATCATTGAAAACCATACAGCAACACTTGATTTTGTACCATGTGAATCCTTGCAAGGTCAGATCACTATTGACAAGATCAAGAATATACCACCTAACGAGCTAGTGAAAATTAAAGCAAAAGTCGCACAAATAACAGCACCCAAAGCTCAGAAAATGGAAAAAGGCAAACAACTCACGAAAGCTTCAGCAGTGCTGGTTGACCCAACTGGATCTATCAACTGTGTGTTCTGGGAAGAATGGGCCAACAGTGTAGAAGAAAATGCTACATACATCTTTACTAACTTGAGGATCAAGGAAGATTATTATACCAAGGAAAAGTTAGTCAATACTGCCAAACATGGTTTTGATATTGAACTATCAACACCATTTACTGAGGACCTTCCAGAAGCACAAGTTACCGTTGCAAACTTAACAACAAAACAAACCAATGTTTCAGTCATTGGAATAAAATCGATTAGTACATATTTCATATGTAATGCATGTTCAAAGAAGATTGAAGTTGATGGAAAATTTATGATTTGTACAAATACAACTTGTAAACTAAAACAAAAGCCCCGGCCAGAATGCAAGCAATGGTTTGCCAAGCTCTTTGTGCAAAATGTGTCCAAGAAGGATGACAAATTCTATCTTTCCTTCTTTCACTCTAAGCTGGTCAAATTATTTGACCTACAAGAAAGGAAACTGCTGCCATCTATGGATGAAGATACTGTTACAGATACATTACTTGACATTTCTAACATAAAAGTAACCCATCACATTAACGGGTCTGTAATCGATGTTATGTAAAATAGTATCAAACAGAAAAAAAGAGTATTTTATGAGGAATTTGGGTTTACTTTTTTCCTTTGTTTTATACCTTTGTAGTATTGCATTCCCAGTTTACTCTATTGTTTTATGACTTGACTTTAATTTGACTTGTTTTACATCACTCGCGAGTTTAACACTGCATGGTTCTTACATCAAGGATGAACCAGGAATTTATGTTGGATTTCAAAAACTTGATATGTAATTATCTTAATTTCATATTTTTTTATATCATCTTAGTCGTTGATGTTACTTATTAATACTCCAACAGTTACTTGATCCATTTATTGATGAAGACATTATCACAGATTGACAGATATCTAATTATCTTCGTATTTTTATATCATATGTTAGTCATGCATTGATATCACTCATGATGACGGAATAATATGACTATAAAATAAATAAAAATACTTTACCTTTCAATGTGAGGTCTGAATAATTTCCTGCTAATACACGTTTCCGATTTTCCTTGTCGCGCTCCACACTTACAACAAAGCCATCTTAAAAATAGGCAGTCTATGACTGCATGTAGCTTACTGCAAATGTTATTACTTAGATTATCGTAGGATATCCTCGCCAACTATTATATCATTATAAGTATTGACACTATTTGATGAGTAACATCGCAGCACTTCACTGGCTCTCAGCTATTTCTAGTTTTATTATCGAACTACGATTGATTCTAATTCATTCGACAAGTTACTTTGCGGAACAAACAAACAAAAAAAGTTTGCTTTAAACAAAAAATCGCCTGAAATCACTTTCCAGCTGACAATTTTTGCCCGATTTCTCGATAATCTCTGACTTAATATAACAACACTGGATAAAAAAAAGAGCTTGACTTCGGCGAAAAACAAATCCGCGCGCTAGAAATCGCGCGCGCATGCTGACGTTTAACCACAGGCATACCAAGCTCTGTTTGTACGGTGGACTGTGCTTTTAAACAGGCGCGCGTCCAGCAGCCACGATAATATTTACAAAGTGTAAAAGTGCTGCAACAATAATCAGTGAATAATAAATTATAAATTCGAACTTAATAAACCAAAACGCTTAGCTCCATGAGTTATGATAAAATATTCCCTCAGGTAAAGATCAGTAAAGGTCAGTAAAAAGCAAAGTGTAAAATCCAAGCTAAAAATTGCTAAAAGCTAAACACTTTTGACGCCCTTACACTGTTGTGATTCAAAGCAACAATGCGATTATCTGTTAATAACAAGATGAAACGAAATAGCCTACGAGCCACGAGAGAAGTGGGCGAGGAAATGTTCAACCACGCAGGCTATAAAACGTCCGTTCTCGAAGTTGAAGTCGGAAACGTTAAGGCCCGTTTACAAATGCGATTTTTTTGTGAAATTTTTGTCCTCAAATCGCGTGTGGAAACCATTTGGTTGCGATTCGATTTGACGCCGTGATATCGCAGACGTTTCGAACATGTTTGAAACCTGATGCAAGGTGGCGGCGATGTTGGGGAAATCACAGCAAATTCGAATTAAAATCGCACAGATATCACCGCTAGTTTACATTTGCGCCAAAAATTGCATTGTGTAAACTGGCCTTTAATAAATAAAAGAGAAGCAAACCACGACATCCCTGGGTCCCTTGTTAATTTCGTCTAAGAGAAATGGTCAAAACTATTGTACTCGGACAGGACCCACCATTTTACAAAAAGACTAGTGGTCTCTTTTAATACCCCCTGTCCTCCACCTAAAAAGAGGGTGTCTTGTTGGTATAGCCCCCATTGTATCAGGAGTAGAAACTGAGAAAAAGATTCGAATCTTCCTGTGCCGTTTTACTAGCAATGCAAGCTTCATGCACACAGAATATTTAAGTCTCATCTCTAATTTTTAGGCCAAAAAATTATGTCCATTACACTCATCAGAAAGGTGGTATCTTGCATAACCCCTCTACCCCTACACAGGGTGGGTCCTCGTCGAGTATACTTGTTATGACTACTTCCCTAAGCTTATTACCAAAAAAAAAGCCTTCTCCCCGGCGGGGAGACGAACCCCGGTCTCCCGCGTGACAGGCGGGCGGATACTCCCCACTAGACTACCGCGGATTTTAGGTAAGAAAATGTAGCTTTATTCAGGCGTCTAGCTTTATTGCATTACGAGTAAGATGAAGAACAATTGAACTGGTAGCAGAAACGCAGCGTAGAGCTCGTACATGCAAGGATCTTGAATGAGTGGAATTGACGCGAAAAGCCAAACTTATCCACTATTTACGACAAAAAATATGAGTTGAAAATGCAACAGTTAAAGACAAATCGAGCAGAATTGTAACATGTACAATCGACGAACGATCATTACAAAAAAGAAGAAAAACATTTTAGGCACCGAGGGGATTTGAACCCATGACCTCCTGTTTACAAGACAGGCGTTCTAAGCAACTGAGCTACGGCGCCTCTGGTTATTAGTAAATATGAGATTTTTTACAACCTTTATGTTTGATCAAACCTGCAATTGGTGAAATCGTCTTTGAAAAGCCATGAAAACTAGGTTTTATGTTACAACCGATAGCATTCATGCAGCGTACAGTTCAAACACAATAGACCAATTTCGATATATTAAAATTCATACTTGGCTCCGAGGCTTGGGGGAATAAAACAAAAAAAATCACATTGGGATTTATTTGCACGAGTGAGTTTTTCAAACTCTACTCCTGTCTTGTTGTCCTTTGGTTCTCGCAGTTTCTCTTGTGTGCTCGCCCCTCCAGTTTCGCCTTGTTGATGGCCGTCTCGTTTTGGGTGGGTCACCCATCCCTGCTTGGGCCCCGTCCGTGCGGGCTTAACTTGGTTGGTGCCCGATTTCTTGCGCCTCTGCTCGTTGGGTGTTTTTTGCGCTTTTTGTCAAGTCCCCTTTATTGCCTGGCTTCGTGCAGCCCCCCATTTTTTCTCGGCTTCTGCTTTTGCACATTTTTGCTGCTTTTTGCATTTTTTGCCTTTTCTTGTGTTTTTGCGTGGGTTGTTTTTCTCCTTGGAGGAGTCGCTCGCGCCGTTCTCCGTGTTTTTTCTCTTTTCGCCCGTTTTTTCGTTTTTTCGGCGAACGGTTAACATCCACGTCGGACGGAAATTAATCGGTAAAACTAGAGATGAGGTCTCAGCTGAGGTCCTCAAGCTTTTCCGTATTTTCAAAGTTCTGGCCGTCCAACAGAGCTACGATGTCATTCGGGTCACCTTCGGTTGCGAGGAGGAGGCCATTGAAGTGGCCAGAGCCGCCTATGTTAAACTCTTCGAGCAGCGGTGTCGGGTTGATGGTGGCCCTCCGGTTACCATTGTTCACCTTTTTGATTATCCGTTTGATGTGGACGAAGAAGAAATCGTGCCCTTCTTTTCGTCCCTGGGCGCTGTTAAGTCCGTTCGGTACCAGCAATATTTCTCTAACGAAGATTTGTATACCGGAACTCGACTTGTTCATATCGCCCTGCATACCCCCCCTCCCCCTCGTATAGTTAATGTTGGTGGTTTTACGTGCCGTATTCGGTACAAGGGGCAACCCATTACATGCAATATTTGCTCCCAGATTGGTCATAAATCGGCCGCTTGTCCTGATAAAGATAGGTGTCGCCTGTTTGGGGAGAATGGGCATTTCGCCCGGGACTGTCCTGACAAGGATAACCCCACCCCTGGGGAAGCTGCTCGTGCTTCCGTATCTGTTGCCGCCGCGTCTGTGTCGGTTTTGGCTTTGCCCGAAGTTCCCTCTGTACCTGGTGCTGCACAGCAGAGTGATCACCCTGGCTCTGCATCGGATGTGGTCGACCAGCCTGCGACTGATCCTGCTAGTGGCCAAGGGGCTGATACTATTAATACTAGTGAAAGCGGTTGTGATAGTGGCAGTAACTTAAATAGTAGTGGGAGCCAGTCGAAACAGGCTGAGCCCCAGTTAAATAATATTGATAAGAGTAAGAAGGGGCCCCAAGCTACCGGTAGCGATAAAGCTGATTGCTCTAATAATGTAGTTAATGATGGGAGCCAGTCAAAGAAGGCTGAGCCCCCCTTAGTCTGTAGTGAAAATGTTAATATTAATGATAATAGTAACAGTGGGAGCCAGTTGAAAGAGACTGAGCCCCACCCGGAATGTAGCAATGATAATAGTGATAATAATAACAGTGGGAGCCGGTTGAAACAGACCGAGCCCCAAGTATCTACTAGTGAAAGTGTTGGTAATCAAAGTAGTAATAATGAGAAACGTGGAGGAAGTCCGCTAAAGGGAGTACTCTCAAAAATCACTAATAGTCTTAGGAAGAGTAAACAGCCTGGCAAGCCACCTCCCTCTCCCCAGGAGATCAGCACTGATGACGAGAGCTACCCAGACGCCCAGCGTTGGGATACGGATAGTCAGGAGTCGTCCATAGAGTTTCGTCCCACTTCCAAGCGTAAGCGAGATGACTCCTTTGTAGTTCCAGATGACCCTAAGCCCCCGCGGGGTAGAGGAAGATCTGCTTCTCGAGATGCTAAGAAGGGTCATCAACGCAGCCCATCTCGTGGTCGTAGTGTATCCCGTGAACGTGCGCCGTCGGCGTCCCCTGGTCGTAATGTTTAGCATGCGGCTCAGCCGCCTGCCTGGCAATAATTTATCATTTGTTTTTCTCCCAATTGACTATTTTCACACCGTGTATTCCTTCTTACTTTTGTACCATACACTAACGTAATTAAACTTAATGTCAATGGCCTCCGGGACGCCAATAAGAGAATGGCCCTGCTGCAATCTCTAGGGCACTTATCTCTTCATTTTGTTTGTCTCCAGGAGACGCACCTTGCCTCGTCCCGTGAGGCCCAGCTCTGGTTCTCTTCTTATGGTTTTTCGTCTATTAGGGTCTATTTACTCTTGTGGTTCGATTATCCTCTACCGCCCCATGTATGAGCTTGTCACTTCTTGC
Organism: Dendrophyllia cribrosa; assembly: GCA_024195265.1. Lineage (NCBI taxonomy): Eukaryota > Metazoa > Cnidaria > Anthozoa > Scleractinia > Dendrophylliidae > Dendrophyllia > Dendrophyllia cribrosa. The sequence continues at coordinate 40,035,505 of JAJLRJ010000004.1, forward strand.
TCTGATGATAAGGGCCGTTTTGTTATGCGTGAATTTTGCAGGCATGGCGTCACCTTCCGGGTAGTTTGTTTATACGCTCCGAATTGCAATCCCGCTCGGGATAGCTTTTTTGAGGCAGCTATGGATCGTATTGATCCGTTGATTCCCACGATTGTATGCGGCGACTTCAATACTGTCTTTGACCGCTCTCTGGACCGCAGGGGTTCGAATCCGGCGGATTATTCTCGGGAAAGTAGCCAGGCTCTCTCCATCTTTTTTCAGGATTGTTGTGTCCTGGATGCGTGGCGGTATATGCATCCTGATGATATCGCGTACACTTGGCTGCGTCATAATGGTACCTTGGCATCTAGAATTGACTTTATTGGCTGTCCGGTATCAGTGGACGCATGCCGTCGTTTCTTGTGACATTCTTCCATGTCCGTTTTCGGGCCACTCCATGGTTTTCGTTTCGTTGCTTATGCCTGAGCCTATACCAAGGGGCCCTGGGCGTTGGTGTCTTAACATTTCCTTTTTGAAGGATAGTGACTTTGTTGCTGCAATAACGTCCTTTTGGGCGGATTGGTCTTCCCGGAAAGGATCCTCTCCTTCATTGCAACAGTGGTGGGAGATTGGGAAGGCAAAAATTCAACGTCTCGCCATTACTCATGGCGTGGCAAAGAAGAAGGTCAGAGATAAGTCGAGGTCTCTACTTGACAATTTGGCTAAGCACCTTAAATTACAAATTGATGCTGGTACGATTTCTTTGCTACCTGTCTATCAAAATGTTCTAGCCCGGATAGCCACCCTTGATCAGTCAGCTGCAGAGGGTGCGAGGGTGCGCTCTAGGGTTCGCTGGGCGGAAGAAGGGGAAACGTCATCCAAATTCTTTTTCCGGTTGGAGAAGAAACGGAAGGCTGAAAGGTGGATTTCGGCAATGAAGCGGCCGGATGGTACCATTGTCTCTCATATCTATGATATCTGTGATTCCTGGGTGCACTTTTATTCTGATCTTTTTTCTTCCTCTCCTATTGACTTTACGGTTCAGCAGGCTCTTCTTGATAATCTTTCTTCTTCTGTTCCCGCTCATGAGGCTGTCACCTGTGAGGGTCCCCTCTCGGTTGACGAGGTGTATGCTGCCCTGGTAGGCATGGCTGCTGACAAATCGCCTGGATCGGATGGGTTGCCGATGGAATTTTATGTAACGTTCTGGGATATCCTCGGCTCAGATCTTGTGGAGGTATTAAATGTTTTTTATGATTCTGGCCTTCTCCCGCCCTCTCAACGTCAGGCCTTGGTCTCCTTGATCTATAAAAAAGGGTGATCGTCTTTTACATCGGAATTGGCGACCTATTAGCCTCCTTAATGTTGATTATAAATTGTGTGCTCGAGCTTTGGCTGGCCGTCTTCTGAAGGTTCTCCATCATGTCATTGCTTCGGATCAGACATGTGGTGTCCCTGTGGTGTCCCTGGGCGTTTTATTGGGGAGAATGTCGCTTTGCTTCGCGACGTTGTGTAACTTGCAACTGAACTTAACATTCCTCTTGCCATCTTGTCTCTTGACCAGGAGAAAGCCTTCGATCGTGTGGATTGGGACTTTCTCCTGGACACTCTTGTCAAAATGGGGTTTGGCTCTTCTTTTATCACTTGGATAAAACTTTTGTATACGGATGTTTCTAGCGCGGTCCTCATTGACGGTCACCAGTCGCACCGTTTTAAGCCTTCCCGGGGGGTGAGGCAGGGCTTTCCGCTTTCCCCCCTTCTCTACGTCTTGACAATGGAAGTTTTGGCCGTCAATGTCAGAGCCAATCCGGCCATCGTGGGGTTGAGCTTACCTGGTGCTTCTGACCACTTACCTGTACTTTCTCTGTATGCGGATGATACCTCTGTTATTTGTCTGTCGGACGCGGCTATCTTGGCCACCTTTGAAACGTATGAGCGCTTTGAGAAAGGGTCAGGGGCTAAATTAAACGTTGGCAAATGTGAGGGTCTTTGGTTGGGAGCATGGCGTGGTCGCTCGGATGCGCCTGTCCCTATACGTTGGTCGTCTGATAAAATCATGACCTTAGGTGTTTTTATTGGGAATGTCAATATGGACGAACACAATTGGCAGCCTCGGTTGGAAGCGGTGGAAAAGTGTCTTTTGTCTTGGCGTGGGCGGGCCCTTTCTTATGGCGGGAAGGCGCTTGTTACTAACGCGCTTGCCTTGTCCCGCGTGTGGTACGTTGCTTCCCTTGTCCATATGCCCTCTTGGGTTTTGGATCGCCTTAACACCCTCTGTTTTTCTTTCTTCTGGCGGGATAAGCGTGATTTGGTGGTTCGGAATGTGGTTATCCATGCTAAGGAGTCCGGTGGTTTTGGAATGGTCTCGGTTCAGTTCAAGGTACAATGTACATGCCTTGCTGGCCGAGTGGGTTCGTCGATCTTTGGCGGCCCCCAATGGTTGGGTCTTCCTCATGACTTATTGGTTTCTTGACCGTTTCGGGGCGAGTCCTATCGAGGTTTTTTCTCGCCCTTTCCGCTTTGCGCCCAGTCGTCTTCCTCCTTTTTATGCCAGCTTACTCTGGGCCTGGAGGGCTTTGCAGGGCTCACACTCCCCTGCTTGTTTCACGGTTGGTGGTCAGACTCCTCTTCTTGCTTGACTTTCACCTGCAAGGCCTGTTATGAGCTCCTTTTGGCTCTCCATCCTTGTGAGCCTCATTGCGTGTCCAAGTTTCGACCTGTTTTTGGCGAGCTTGATTGGCCCACTACATGGCGCTCTTTGTTTTTTATGACTTTGGACCGGCAATGCATAGACCTAAATTGGAAGGTTGCCCACGGTGTTCTTGATACAGCGGATAGGCTCATTTCTTTTGGCTATGAACTTCCATCTGCGTGTTTTTGCGGATACCACACTGAGTCCGCTTAGCATCTCTTCTATTCGTGTCCTCTGGCCAAGAGTGGGATCATGACTGGATTCAGTCTCTTTTGTTCCTCTCGTCCCCTTTGGCCCCCACCATCAATGTGAGGCATGTTTTCTTTGGTTTTAATGGCGATGAACTCCTTTGTGTCCCCGGTATTTTTTGTTATCTCTTAAACGTGTGTAAATTCTTGGTTTGGACTCAGCGGAATGACTTCCGCTTTCGGTCCAAGCCCCCCAGTGCGTTGGAACTTCTTGCTTGTATGAAGTCCCGTCTTTCTTTCTATTTGCCTTTATTTTTCAAACGGTTTCTCTCTAGTCGTAAGCGGAGGCGTTTTCATCGTCAGTGGGGTGCTGGTGGCTATATTGGTTCGGTCCATGGAGGCTCTTTTACTCTCTGCCTTTAGTTTAGCTGGCGTTTTTAATGCATGTTTTTAATATTCGGATGGTTACCAAATTGTTTTCAGTGCATGTTTTTATTGGCCAGCTTTTTATGTTTTTAAGTCGGGTTTTAGGCTTTAGTTGGGTCGCCATACGTGGCTTTTGGACGGTTTTTTGGTTGCTCGGTCGCCTTTGTTGGTTGTACTGAGTATATTAACTTATTATTGGATGCAATAAGGCTAAACTGTGATATTGGATCACACTGATAAGACTCCGCATACATACAGCCAGCTGGTTTGACAGATTTATGCGGAGATTAGGGGTGGGGTGGTTAATTTTCAAGTGACCGAGGGTGTTACTTTGCTCGTTCGTTTTTAGGGTGTGGATCTTTCCAGAGCACACAGATGAATGTTGCAGGGCCATGGAGGGAAAAAATATGATGCATTATCGGTCATCATTGAGGCACGTCTTGACAAACTAGATTGCTTCTAGGATTGTTCGTTTTATACATATACATATATTTATTATCAAATTTTCTTTTTGTCTTGTGCCCCGCGCCTCGAATAGCCCTATGCTTGCTAATTTCGGGCACAAGCTTTGTAAACTTATAACTTAAATTGAAATAAAACTTAGTTGTTGTTGTTGTTTGTGTAGCAAACACCCGCACTCCTAGTGTGAGAGATTGTTATTAGCTGCCAACGGAACAAACGATTTTCAATTTTTTCAAAGTTAACAAAACGGCTACCAGCCCTTCATGTGCTTAGATTTCTTCTCTCTTGCGCGCGCTCGTGCATGGCGTTACATGGCGTTGCGACATGAATTGCGTGCGCAGTAAGGATGCGCATAAACAATTAGCGCGAACGTCCTAAAGAAATTGACGTCATTTCTCCAAGATGGCGGCTGTTACACGCTCGATAAATATTTTTACTGACGATTCCAGAGGGAAAACGCTTATGGAACGATTCAAAATTCGCCACATGGTCAAGAAAACCTTAAAAGTGACTCGTGGAAGCATTTTTTCAGGACTCCACGGTCGAACTGACATAAATTACATTACTTCCGGTCTTACGGACTTACGGACTTACAGGACTTACGGACTTACAGGACTTACTTACAACCCGATGACAATGTAGCTAGTGGTATTACATACATTACATACCAGTAGCTACAATAACTCAGTAGCAGGAGTAGTTTGCTAATACTTACTTACTATTGGATGCAATAAGGATAAACTGTGATATTGGATCACACATAAGACTCCGCATATATACAGCCAGTTAATTTAATTTAATTTAGTCTCAATTGAGCACGTGTTTCTCGATGGCCTCGTGGGCTAAGGTGCGGGATTTGACTCCCGAGGCCCGGGTTCAATTCTCGAATATGTATCTCTATCCGCGCAAAGTTATTTGTATTTATAATTCTTATTGTCTTAATTAAGTCCTGTGTAGTTTTTATCACTTGTATTTTAAAACGCTTAGATAGTGCTTACATATTTTATCTCGTTTAACATTCTCATGTCTTACGTTTTACTCATATATGCTAATTTGAAAGGGGTCGAAACGTCGTTTTTTATCGTTAGTTTTTATTTTAGAAAGATTTTCAAAAAAACTGCTTATTAAACAAACAGTTAATGTCATTATAAATTATCTAATCTTGCCGGGAGGACACCCACAAAATGGTTCAGTTATGGTTGTAAATTGTTGTTGCTAAATATAACTTAGTAGTAGGAGTAGTTTGCATATACTTAGTCTAACTTATTATTGGATGCAATAAGGTTAAACTGTGATATTGGATCACACTGATAAGACTCCGCATACATATACAGCCAGCTGGTTTGACAGATTTTTGCGGGGATTGGGGGTGGGGTGGTTAATTTTCAAGTGACTGAGGGTGTGTTACTTTGCTCGTTCGTTTTTAGGGTGTGGATCTTTCCAAAGCACACAGATGAATGTTGCAGGGTCATGAAGGGAAAAAATATGATGCATTATCGGTCATCATTGAGGTACGTCTTGACAAACTAGATTGCTTCTAGGATTGTTCGTTTTATACACATACCTATATTTAATATAAAATTTTCTTTTTCTCCTGTGACCGCCTCGAATAGCCCTTTCTAATTGCGGGCACAAGCTTTGTAAACTCAACTTATAACTTAACTTGAAATAAAACTTGTTGTTGTTGTTGTTGTTGATGTTTGTGTAGCAAACACCCGCACTCCTAGTGTGAGAGACTGTTATTAGCTGCCAACGGAACAAACGATTTTCAAGTTTCCCTAACTGTCAGTGACTAAATCCGGCTAGATATATATTAGAGATGTCGTGAAAAAAGAATTTCTGTTATCAGTTATTTGACATTATTCAGAATAATTGTTTTGTGTTTAGTGAGAAAGACGCCACCAGCAGTTCTTCACAAGATTACGATAAAAAGAATCTTGTGAAGTACTGCTGGTGGCGTCTTTCTCAGATAAAAACTGAAAAAAAGAAAGAAAGAAGGCTTGTTAATTCTTAGCCCTTCTGACTCGATGGTCTTTATCTTTAGTTCTAAAAACCGGGTGCATACTTTTTGCTAAATAAACCCGAATATAATAGTGAATTAGTTCTCGGGAATTAGTCCTGTCACTAGATGGGCAATCTCTTTCAACTAAAAACAAGTTTTCTTCATTCTCATCTTTTTCTTTTCCATCACTTATTTTTGTTCAAAAAGGCAAACACCCACAGTTGACAATATATATATGTTATTTACCGGCCGGGAGGTCCGTATAGGAAAAAACTGTGCCCGAGGTCTTGAGTACGGCCCGAGGCCGTAGGCCGAGGGCCGTACTCAAGACCGAGGGCACAGTTTTTTCCTATACGGACCGACCTAGGCCGGTAAATAACTTATTTATTTTTTTCCTACTTTAATTCTGCGATTCGCCGTGAAAATCATTCATGTACAGCTTTCCAAGAAATGTTTCTTACGCGCCGCGTACAGCTAAACTGACAGAACGCGCGCAAAATCTAAATTAACTCGGTAATCTTCACAACTTTCCATTCATAAACAAAAAAAACTTAATGTGCAAAGTGAACTCATTGCTATCAGTTTATGTCTCTTGGTAGAATAAACGGCTCTTGTGTTTGCCTTCGGTGAGGATTGCCTACAGCGAAGCCGTGGAAAGCTGAATTATAACTTTAAAAACTTTTCAAATTTTTCTATTACAAAGAAAAGTCGAGCGTAATTTATTTATAGCGGGGAGAAAGCTTAAACTGAGCTATTCTAATTTAAAAATCATGTTTTCTTGAATGAAAACTTATAGAATTTAGATAAAAGAAGGTAAAAACCGAGAAATAAAAGTATACAAACCGAGCAATGTAGTGAAAGTACAAATTATCTCGTAAAATCCGATCGCTAAATGGCGTGTAAATTATTGACAACAAACCTAGTACAAGACTAGAATGACAAAAGACTTTTTAATAAAAAATTCACAGAATCTCTATTAGGAGAAAAAACACAACCAGAAAAATAAGAACACTTAAACCGAATGGAGTCAAAACCTTTGTAAAAAAGCGCTAGATTGCATCTTATTATAGTAATGTTTTGCCACAAATGCCGCTTTGTAAAAAACAACAACAAACCCAAAAACTATAAAATCAATAAATCATAAAATCGAAACTTGTACTCGCCTTTTCGAGGAATAAAATTGGCCTTTATTTTTACGGCTGATTTCTCCTTCCATTTAGTTTGTTCTGTCTTTCTTCATTGAGTCTTTTTGTACCTGGTTTAAGCGTAGTTAAGATCTTCAGCGTGTTGTCTGGTCTTTGCATGTCAGCCGATGTCAGCTATGATGAAACTTTGCCGGTTTTCTTCATTGTTTTCTTTGTTTGTGTCGTTAAATATTATATCTGGCCAATAAAAATTCACTTTCGCTTTGCTAGCTTTCGTCTGGGTTCATAATTTACGAGAAAATTCAATGATATAAGCAGTTCATCAACAGAAAATCAATTCAGTGTCATTGCAATCGTGAAACCCGGTCCGTAACCCCGGTCCGTATCGTAAAAAGCTGGACCGGCTGAAAGCGCGGGAAAGCGCGCGATTAGCCAATCGGATTCAAGGATTTAGGATTCCGGACCGCTGAGATGCTTCAGAAAAAAATAATGTATGATATATACCGGTAACTATTTTTACGCTCTGGCAAGGAGTTAAAGTGATTTTGTTTGTTTTATTTGCAATTTTAATTCGTTAAAAGACCAAACGAGCACGAATTTATAATTTATCTTTTCAAAATCTCGTAACTGGACGCCAAAAAGTTTCTGAAATGCTTACCTCCATTGGCAATAGTTCTTCTTTTATCTGATAAATGCTTTTTTTGTTCAGTAAATATATAACAGGACATGGAGTGAGTTGTTCAACTAAACAGAATCAGGAGCAAAAACATGTTCAATTATCGACGTCATATTGAAGTAACAAAGGAGTTCGTTATTTTAGAGCAGTTTTCAATTGACTGTCGAAAGTAATTACCCAATTGCTTTGGTTTTGCATTGCTACGCTTTGTGATTGGCTAAAAAATCTCGCGCCACTTTCTCGACCAATCAGATGTAAAACCAAAACCAATCGTGACTTGCTCGCACGCGTTTTCCCGCGCTTGGCGCCCGCGACATGTAATTGCTTCGAGCTCTGATTGGTTCATTGGATTGTTTACGACTGCTGTGATTGGTCAGAGTAATTACTTTGGTTTTGGTTTTACGACACTCAATTGAAAACTGCTCTATTATCGAACTACGATTGATTCTAATTCATTCGACAAGTTACTTTGCGGAACAAACAAACAAAAAAAAGTTTGCTTTAACCAAAAAATCGCCTGAAATCACTTTCCAGCTGACAATTTTTGCCCGATTTCTCGATAATCTCTGACTTAATATAACAACACTGGATAAAAAAAAAGATGTTGACTTCGGCGAAAAACAAATATGCGCGCTAGAAATCGCGCGCGCATGCTGACGTTTAACCACAGGCATACCAAGCTCTGTTTGTACGGTGGACTGTGCTTTTAAACAGGCGCGCGTCCAGCAGCCACGATAATATTTATAATAATAATAATAATAATAATAATTTAATTCTTATATAGCGCACTTTCCATGAAATGATTAAGCGCGCATTACATGATTTCTATCTATAATTTTCAAAGTGTAAAAGTGCTGCAACAATAATCAGTGAATAATAAATTATAAATTCGAACTTAATATACCAAAACGCTTAGCTCCATGAGTTATGGTAAAATATTCCCTCAGGTTAAGATCAGTAAAGGTCAGTAAAAAGCAAAGCGTAAAATCCAAGCTAAAAATTGCTAAAAGCTAAACACTTTTGACACCCTTACACTGTTGTGATTCAACGCAACAATGCGATTATCTGTTAATAACAAGATGAAACGAAATAGCCTGCGTAGCCAGGAATTCCGAAAAGCGAGCGAGCAAGCCACGAGAGAAGTGGGCGAGGAAATGTCCAACCACGCAGGCTATAAAACGTCCGTTCTCGAAGTTGAAGTCGGAAACGTTAAGGCCCGTTAACAAATGCGATTTTTTTGTGAAATTTTTGTCCTCAAATCGCGTGTGGAAACCATTTGGTTGCGATTCGATTTGTCGCCGTGATATCGCAGACGTTTCGAACATGTTTGAAACCTGATGCAAGGTGGCGGCGATGTTGGGGAAATCACAGCAAATTCGAATTAAAATCGCACAGATTTCACCGCTAGTTTACATTTGCGCCAAAAATTGCATTGTGTAAACTGGCCTTTAATAAATAAAAGAGAAGCAAACCACGACATCCCTGGGTCCCTTGTTAATTTCGTCTAAGGGAAATGGTCAAAACTATTGTACTCGGACATGGCCCACCATTTTACAAAAAGACTAGTGGTCTCTTTAAGTACCCCCTCTCCTCCACCTAAAAAGAAGGTGTCTTGTTGGTATAGCCCCCATTGTATCAGGAGTAGAAACTGAGAAAAAGATTCGAATCTTCCTGTGCCGTTTTACTAGCAATGCAAGCTTCATGCACACAGAATATTTAAGTCTCATCTCTAATTTTTAGGCCAAAAAATTATGTCCATTACACTCATCAGAAAGGTGGTATCTTGCATAACCCCTCTACCCCTACACAGGGTGGGTCCTCGTCGAGTATACTTGTTATGACTACTTCCCTAAGCTTATTACCAAAAAAAAGCCTTCTCTCCAGCGGGGAGACGAACCCCGGTCTCCCGCGTGACAGGCGGGCGGATACTCCCCACTAGACTACCGCGGATTTTAGGTAAGAAAATGTAGCTTTATTCAGGTGTCTAGCTTTATTGCATTACGAGTAAGATGAAGAACAATTGAACTGGTAGCAGAAACGCAGCGTAGAGCTCGTACATGCAAGGATCTTGAATGAGTGGAATTGATGCGAAAAACCAAACTTATCCACTATTTACGACAAAAAATATGAGTTGAAAATGCAACAGTTTAAAGACAAATCGAGCAGAATTGTAACATGTACAATCGACGAACGATCATTACAAAAAAGAACAAAAACATTTTAGGCACCGATGGGATTTGAACCCATGACCTCCTGTTTACAAGACAGGCGCTCTAACCAACTGAGCAACGGCGCCTCTGGTTATTAGTAAATACGAGATTTTTAACAACCTTTATGTTTGATCAAACCTGCAATTGGTGAAACCGTCTTTGAAAAGCCATGAAAACTAGGTTTTATGTTACAACCGATAGCATTCATGTAGCGTACAGTTCAAACACAATAGACCAATTTCGATATATCATACTTGGCTCCGAGGCTTGGGGGAATAAAACAAAAAAAATCACATTGGGATTAATTTGCACGAGTGAGTTTTCCAAACTCTACTCCTGTCTTGTTGTCCTGTGGTTCTCGTTTCTGTGCGGGCAAGTTATTGTGGTGCGTTAGTTCGTTCTCGAGCTTCGCAGTTTCTCTTGTGTGCTCGCCCCTCCAGTTTCGCCTGCCATCGCTGCTTGGGCCCCGCCCGTGCTGGCTTAACTTGGTTGGTGCCCGGTTTCTTGCGCTTTTGCTCGTTGCTGTTTGCGCTCGGCCGCGCTTCTTTGAGTGTTTTTTGTGCTTTTTGTCAAGTCCCCTTTATTGCCTGGCTTCGTGCAGCCCCCCATTTTTTCTCGGCTTCTGCTTTTGCACATTTTTGCTGCTTTTTGCATTTTTTGCCTTTTCGTGTGTTTTTGCGTGGGTTGTTTTTCTCCTTGGAGGAGTCGCTCGCGCCGTTCTCCGTGTTTTTCTCTTTTCGCCCGTTTTTTCGTTTTTTCGGCGAACGGTTAACATCCACGTCGGACGGAAATTAATCGGTAAAACTAGAGATGAGGTCTTAGCTGAGGTCCTCAAGCTTTTCCGTATTTTCAAAGTTCTGGCCGTCCAACAGAGCTACGATGTCATTCGGGTCACCTTCGGTCGCGAGGAGGAGGCCATTGAAGTGGCCAGAGCCGCTTATGTTAAACTCTTCGAGCAGCGGTGTCGGGTTGATGGTGGCCCTCCGGTTACCATTGTTCACCTTTTTAATTATCCGTTTGATGTGGACGAAGAAGAAATCGTGCCCTACTTTTCGTCCCTGGGCGCTGTTAAGTCCGTTCGGTACCAGCAGTATCTCTCTAACGAAGATTTGTATACCGGAACTCGCCTTGTTCATATCGCCCTGCATACGCCTCCCCTCCCCCTCGTATGGTTAATGTTGGTGGTTTCACGTGCCGTATTCGGTACAAGGGGCAACCCATTACGTGCAATATTTGCTCCCAGATTGGTCATAAATCGGCCGCTTGTCCTGATAAAGATAGGTGTCGCCTGTTTGGGGAGAATGGGCATTTCGCCCGGGACTGTCCTGACAAGGATAACCCCACCCCTGGGGAAGCTGCTCGTGCCTCCGTATCTGTTGCCGCCGCGTCTGTGTCTGTTTTGACTTTGCCCGGAGTTCCCTCTGCACTTGGTGCTGCACAGCAGAGTGATCACTCTGGCTCTGCATCGGATGTGGTCGACCAGCCTGCGACTGATCCTGCTCCCGCTAGCGATACTGAGGATGAGGACGCAAACGCGCGTAGTCAGAGTATTTTGGTTGATCATTCTGCCCCTCCGTCCCCTCCCCCCACCCCTCGGCGCGCTCTTCTGCGCCTGCTAGTGGCCAAGGGGCTGATACTATTAATACTAGTGGAAGCAGTTGTGATAGTGGCAGTAACTTAAATAGTAGTGGGAGCCAGTCGAAACAGGCTGAGCCCCAGTTAAATAATATTGATAAGAGTAAGAAGGGGCCCCAAGCTACCGGTAGCGATAAAGCTGATTGCTCTAATAATGTAGTTAATAATGGGAGCCAGTCAAAGAAGGCTGAGCCCCCCTTAGTCTGTAGTGAAAATGTTAATATTAATGATAATAGTAACTGTGGGAGCCAGTTGAAAGAGACTGAGTCCCACCCGGATCGTAGCAATGATAATAGTGATAATAATAACAGTGGGAGCCGGTTGAAACAGACCGAGCCCCAAGTATCTACTAGTGAAAGTGTTGGTAATCAAAGTAGTAATAATGAGAAAAGTGGAGGAAGTCCGCTAAAGGGAGTACTCTCAAAAATCACTAATAGTCTTAGGAAGAGTAAACAGCCTCCCTCTCCCCAGGAGATCAGCACTGATGACGAGAGCTACCCAGACGCCCAGCGTTGGGATACGGATAGTCAGGAGTCGTCCATGGAGTTTCGTCCCACTTCCAAGCGTAAGCGAGATGACTCCTTTGTATTTCCAGATGACCCTAAGCCCCCGCGGGGTAGAGGAAGATCTGCTTCTCGAGATGCTAAGAAGGGTCATCAACGCAGCCCATCTCGTGGTCGTAGTGTATCCCGTGAACGTGCGCCGTCGGCGTCCCCTGGTCGTAATGTTAAGCATGCGGCTCAGCCGCCTGCCTGGCAATAATTTATCATTTGTTTTTCTCCCAATTGACTATTTTCACACCGTGTATTTCTTCTTACTTTTGTACCATACACTAACGTAATTACACTTAATGTCAATGGCCTTCGGGACGCCAATAAGAGAATGGCCCTGCTGCAATCTCTAGGGCACTTATCTCTTCATTTTGTTTGTCTCCAGGAGACGCACCTTGCCTCGTCCCGTGAGGCCCAGCTCTGGTTCTCTTCTTATGGTTTTTCGTCTATTAGGGTCTATTTACTCTTGTGGTTCGATTATCCTCTACCGCCCCATGTATGAGCTTGTCACTTCTTGCTCTGATGATAAGGGCCGTTTTGTTATGGGTGAATTTCGCAGGCATGGCGTCACCTTCCGGGTAGTTTGTTTATACGCTCCGAATTGCAATCCCGCTCGGGATAGCTTTTTTGAGGCAGCTATGGATCGTATTGATCCATTGATTCCCACGATTGTATGCGGCGACTTCAATACTGTCTTTAACCGCTCTCTGGACCGCAGGGGTTCGGATCCGGCGGATTGTTGTGTCCTGGATGCGTGGCGGTATCTGCATCCTGATGATATCGCGTACACTTAGCTGCGTCATAATGGTACCTTGGCATCTAGAATTGACTTTATTGGCTGTCCGGTATCAGTGGGCGCATGCCCTCGTTTCTTGTGACAGTCTTCCATGTCCGTTTTCCGGCCACTCCATGGTTTTCGTTTCGTTGCTTATGCCTGAGCCTATACCAAGGGGCCCTGGGCGTTGGTGTCTTAACATTTCCTTTTTGAAGGATAGTGACTTTGTTGCTGCAATAACGTCCTTTTGGGCGGATTGGTCTTCCCGGAAAGGATCCTTTCCTTCATTGCAACAGTGGTGGGAGATTGGGAAGGTAAAAATTCAACGTCTCGCCATTACTCATGGCGCGGGAAAGAAGAAGGTCAGAGATGAGTCGAGGTCTCTACTTGACAATTTGGCCAAGCACCTTAAATTACAAATTGATGCTGGTACGATTTCTTTGCTACCTGTCTATCAAAATGTTCTAGCCCGGATAGCCACCCTTGATCAGTCAGCTGCAGAGGGTGCGAGGGTGCGCTCTAGGGTTCGCTGGGCGGAAGAAGGGGAAACGTCATCCAAATTCTTTTTCCGGCTGGAGAAGAAACGGAAAGCTGAAAGCTGGATTTCGGCAATGAAGCGGCCGGATGGTACCATTGTCTCTCATTTTTTTTTTATTTTTTTTATTTTAATTCAATATTTTAACAGGAACATCTAATTAGCGTTGGCTAGTTTGATTAGAGTCCTGTATAACATAAATATTACAAAGTAAAGAAAATAAACACGACGTTACAAATTACATATATAATACAATACAATTACAATACATCTCGAATAGATATTATGCGCTGTGATCTTTCTAGCGTTTGAAATGGCGCTTGGCCTTGGCCTTAAACTCTTCGATATCTGTGATTCCTGGGTGCACTTTTATTCTGATCTTTTTTCTTCCTCTCCTATTGACTTTACAGTTCAGCAGGCTCTTCTTGATAATCTTTCTTCTTCTGTTCCCGCTCATGAGGCTGTCACCTGTGAGGGTCCCCTCTCGGTTGACGAGGTGTATGCTGCCCTGGTGGGCATGGCTGCTGACAAATCGCCTGGATCGGATGGGTTGCCGATGGAATTTTATGTCACGTTCTGGGATATCCTCGGCTCAGATCTTGTGGAGGTATTAAATGTTTCTTATGATTCTGGCCTTCTCCCGCCCTCTCAACGTCAGGCCTTGGTCACCTTGATCTATAAAAAGGGTGATCGTCTTTTACATCAGAATTGGCGACCTATTAGCCTCCTTAATGTTGATTATAAATTGTGTGCTCGAGCTTTGGCTGGCCGTCTTCTGAAGGTTCTCCATCATGTCATTGCTTCGGATCAGACATGTGGTGTCCCTGTGGTGTCCCTGTGGTGTCCCTGGGCGTTTTATTGGGGAGAATGTCGCTTTGCTTCGCGACGTTGTTGAACTTGCAACTGAACTTAACATTCCTCTTGCCATCTTGTCTCTTGACCAGGAGAAAGCCTTCGATCGTGTGGATTGGGACTTTTTCTTGGCCACTCTTGTCAAAATGGGTTCTGGCTCTTCTTTTATCTGTTCGATAAAACTTTTGTATACGGATGTTTCTAGCGCGGTCCTCATTGACAGTCACCAGTCGCACCGTTTTAAGCCTTCCCGGGGGGTGAGGCAGGGCTTTCCGCTTTCCCCCCTTCTCTACGTCTTGACAATGGAAGTTTTGGCCGTCAATGTCAGAGCCAACCCGGCCATCGTGGGGTTGAGCTTACCTGGTGCTTCTGACCGCTTACCTGTACTTTCTCTGTATGGTGGAATGGTCTCGGTTCAGTTCAAGGTACATGCCTTGCTGGCTGAGTGGGTTCGTCGATCTTTGGCGGCCCCCAATGGTTGGGTCTTCCTCATGACTTATTGGTTTCTTGACCGTTTCGGGGCGAGTCCTATCGAGGTTTTTTCTCGCCCTTTCCGCTTTGCGCCCAGTCGTCTTCCTCCTTTTTATGCCAGCTTACTCTGGGCCTGGAGGGCTTTGCAGGGCTCACACTCCCCTGCTTGTTTCACGGTTGGTGGTCAGACTCCTCTTCTTGCTTGACTTTCACCTGCAAGGCCTGTTATGAGCTCCTTTTGGCTCTCCATCCTTGTTAGCTTCATTGCGTGTGCAAGTTTCGACCTGTTTTTGGCGAGCTTGTTTGGCCCACTACATGGCTCTCTTTGTTTTTCATGACTTTGGATAGAGAAATGAAAAATGTAAAACGAAAAATGAAAAAAGGCCAATAGGAATTAGTTAGACATACAAATAACAATAGCCGCTGCACGCTTAATCGTGCCGCGTGTCGCTGTGAATGATGATTAAGCTAATTAATTCCTATTTGGCTTTTTTTTATTTTTCATTTTTCTATGACAACGTTACTGCAATTAGGTGTATCAAGAGAAAATAATTGGACAGAGAGGGAGTCTCCCAGTAATGGGTTTGAGATATCTTAATGGCAAAAAAGTTATTTTTAGTAACAATGCGGACCACGCGAAAACATTTTCCGGTGAGCTGGTTGACTTCCGGAAGACTCACTTTCATGAATCAGCGCGTCAAGCCAGGCGGAGTCAACAAATTAAAAAAATGGCGACCATCGCGGTGGTAATTTCGCATGTGAAAAAGAAAGTAAAATGGTCCTGTTTGAGCAAAGAACGTTATAAAGTACCACAGCGGCTGGATACATAGATCTTCATCTGTCTTTATCTGTTGCAACTGAAGCGGTAAAAAGGGGGCTGGACAATTCAACTTACCGGACAGATGCCAATCAACCATCCACTCCAATCTCTTGTAAGCGTCGTTTCTAAAAGTTTGAAGTCGCTTTGCTCGATCGATGGCCAGCCCATCCAAACTTTTCAGACGTGAAATAGTTGCATACTGTAGAATTCAAAGTTGTTATGTTTTTTGTAGCTGAAGGATAGGATGATTCTCTTCTGGGAAAATCACTTTTTAGGAATTTCAACACGGCAAGGAGTTAAGAACGCTAAAACCGGTTCACATGCTTGCATGGATTTGTTTTCTATAAGCTTATGCGCCGATCAATTCGAAACATCAACATCTCCCCCCGGGCATGCCCCGGGCATTTGAACATTTTCTATGCCCGGGGAGTCGGGCATTTGATGTGAAAGGCCATCCCAGGGGTGGGGAATTTGACTTTGCCCAGGTGGGGTGGGGAATTTGAACCGGAAATGTCCCAAATATCGTTTTTGTTTTAGTAGAGGCGTATTAAAGGAAAAATATTGTTTTTGTTAGTGGCAAGTGAAAAAGGGGCTAACAAAGCTTTACAATGTTTTTGAAGGTTTGTAAATTGTAGATTTTTAAAATATAGCTTCAACTGCCATTCAACGCGTACTAGAGATTTCGAAGTCAAGGTGGCTGACTGTATTGCCAGTCCGCAGATCCGCAGATCTTAAACGGCCATTAATTGAAAAGAAAAAACACTGTAAAATCAGAATGAACAACGACCTCTCTCTCAGGAAACATTTGTCAGTTGCTATAAAATGCGTTTAGATTAATAAATTTTCACTTGGTGGAATAACGCTTGCAAACGATTTGTTCAAAACCCAACTTTACAACCGCTTAGCTAAATATTTTTTGCAACATTTGTTGATCACACGAGGAATTACTCAATTCAGAAAAAATTATCGAAAAGTAAATCCCCAAACAATAACAAATTCATTTCGACGTGGTGTCCACAGCGGAAGTACCGTGCAGTGAAATATCAGTTGCAAAGTATACGCGGTTCAGTTGAGTATATTCTCGAGGAAAACACTCGGTAGAATAAATCAGAAAAACTGAATGCAAAGTGTGTTTTTTATTCTCACTAAAAACTTTTGATCTTTAGGAGGGGCATTTGACCATCAAATCCTGTGCTATGGTGGAGTATTTGAATGGGCGGGAATTTGAACAAGTCGATGATCTTCAAAAGTTCAAATGCCGGGGCATTGCCCGGGGGGGGGGGGGGGGGGGGGTGGGATGTTGATGTTTCGAATTGATCGGCGCATTACGTTTGGAAGGACTTTGTCAGGAGCATCTCCTTTCCATGGAAAATGAATATCAGTTCTGTTGAGGTCAGCTGCCAAGGAACTCTACTGACAGCCGGGTTAGAGGTTATTTAGAGCCAAAGTGTAAGTAAAATTTCTGGAAAAGTGATTGAATTTTATTTATTCGATAGGCCGCGTCGGTTCTAAGTTAAAGCTTAAATTCATTTACTTGGATTAAGTCTTAAGTTATTGAATTAAAAAAAAAATCCGGTAGACTTGTATTATTTTATTTCTAAAAAGCGAATAATTAAAACACGCTTTTCTAGTGATGTCACCTTAATTTATTCATTGAACTTTGGGATAAAAGCCACCATTTCTTTTTAGTAAGCTTATAGCTTTTTTAAGCTTAAAACCTCATAATAAAATTGCGGACCTCCCCTTTGTCAGACAAAAGATCAGAAAGTTTGGCTGACACTGTATGCGACGTCAAAAAACTTAAATGACCTACTCTAGAAAATAAAGGCAATCAATTAAGAATTGTAGCTAAGGACAAAATGCATTGACCATACACTTAAGCTTAATTCCACCCAAGGCCATTTTTTTTTCAATAAATGATTTCGAAAGAGCGGATCGATGCCATTTACACGCTTTGTATTTAGCATTTGCATAAATTTCTATGGACATCTTTATTCGCCTTCTCACATTTATGCAATGTTTCATAAACGAATCGATTAGATCCTTTTCCGCCAGTGAGTGTAGGTTGCTGTTATTGGATTATTTCGCCAAAATAGAGAGAAGGACTTTATTTTCGCGTGTACGCGAGTTTCAGCCTCCGACTTCACAAAAATAGTTTCCCGACTTTTCCTTGGATTTTATTTAACGATGCCTCTTTTTAATACGGTTAACACCACTGGCTTATTTTTCATTGAAGTTTGGTTGTAATCTAAGAAGGGAAAGGAGATCCAAAATCGATATTTTCGTGAGTAAACCAAAATATTTACTTCAGACTTCCTAAAATTCGTTTTCTTCGACATTTTCGTGCCAAACATAACAATATACTTGGATTACAATTTTGTAGCCTCAGCATGTCTCCACGGCCACAGTTTTACTTTCATATTTTCATATATATTTGCTGGTTCATACAAACAGAATTTTGACTGCTTTGATGTCTTTTATCCTGGGTCACAGCTAAGGTAACCGGAAATTCCTGAAGTTTGTCACTCAGTTCGAAGGAACTGTACAGGCCCACTTTTCCTCAGCAGTTGTTAAATGAATGAAAACTTTATTTTTTAACTGAAATTCAGACGATACTCCAATGGTGAAAACAAGCAGGCATAGTTTTGGAATAAACTCCAAGGAAAGGCCTGCAAACATTTTTGTGAAGCTATTAAATAATGCGTTTAGGCCCCGTTTACACGGGTCCGGACAAATTTTTGCACGGACAAAAACTTGCACGGTTCCACCTTGCGTTTACACGGGACCGGCGGAACTGGACGAATTTTTGAACGGCTAAGTGTGCAAGTTTCCGTGTAAACACCACTGCAATCTGTAACAGAATTTGCACGGATCCATGTAAACACGTGGTCTAGGAACAAAATTCGTCCGTGCAAAAATTTGTCCGGACCCGTGTAAACGGGGCCCAAGTCGGCTGAAACTCGCGCGTTGTTTGTTTAAGTCCTTAAAATTCTCAGTGACCAGTTATAATCCAATCAAAGCAACGTTCGGAAAAACAACTTATTGATTTTTATGAAACATAACTTGGACAAGGTGAATGAAGATGTCCGATCCATTTTTTTTTTATTAGAAAAGGTAAATAGAAAGCGTGTAACCGACGGCGCTTCCAAACAAGGCATCATCCGTAGTTTTCATTTATTAAAAATATGGCCTTGGGTATGATGCATTTTCACCCGGCGTATTGAAACTTAGCTGAACTTCTTTAAGCCTAAACACAAAAATTAATAATATTAATTGCCTTTAGTCTAGAGTGGACCAATAAAGTTTTTGACGTCGTGGTACCGTGTTCAGCAATCTTTTAAACTGAGGTTAAGCCGTACTTTGACAAACAAAGGATCGATGCCACATGCGAGTTTACTAAAAAGAAATGGTGGCCTTTTATCACAAAGTTCAATGAATAAATTAAGGTGACATCACTAGAAAAGTGTGTTTTATTTATTCGCCTTTTAAAAATAAAATAATACAAGTCTACTGGAATTTTTCGAAGTCAATAATCCAAGTACGTATAGATGAAAACTAACTACGCATGAATTACACGCGGCCTATCGAATAAATAATTCAATCACTTTTCCAGAAATTTTACTTACACTTTGGCTCTTAATAACCTCTAACCCGGCTGTCAGTATAGAGTTCCTTGGTAGCTGACCTCAACAGAACTGATATTCATTTTCCATGGAAAGAATATGCTCCTGACAAAGTCCTTCCAAACGTAAGCTTATAGAAAACAAATCCATGCATGCATGTGAACTGGTTTTAGCGTTTTTAACTCCTTGCCGTGTTGAAATTCCTAAAAAGTGATTTTCCCAGAAGAGAATCATCCTATCCTTCAGCTACAAAAAAACATAACAACTTTGAATTCTACAGTATGCAACTATTTCACGTCTGAAAAGTTTGGATGGGCTGGCCATCGATCGAGCAAAGCGACTTCAAACTTTTAGAAACGACGCTTACAAGAGATTGGGGTGGATGGTTGATTGGCATCTGTCCGGTAAGTTGAATTGTCCAGCCCCCTTTTTACCGCTTCAGTTGCAACAGACAAAGACAGATGAAGATCTATGTATCCAGCCGCTGTGGTACTTTATAACGTTCTTTGCTCAAACAGGACCATTTTACTCTCTTTTTCACATGCGAAATTACAACCGCGATGGTCGCCATTTTTTTAATTTGCTGACTCCACCTGGCTTGACGCGCTGATTCATGAAAGCGAGCCTTCCGGAAGTCAACCAGCTCACCGGAAAATGTTTTCGCGTGGTCCGCATTGTTACTAAAAATAACTTTTTTGCAATTAAGATATCCCAGCCAATGCCCCTAGACTCCCTCTCTGTCCAATTATAATCTCTTGGGTGTATACGATAAATTGACCAAAGCAGTTTAAAATACCTCGTCCATACAGCGAAGGCAAACATTTATGGTGCTAACATCTACCTCACTCATGGCACTAACAAACGCAAAAACCGCGAACTAAGCTAAGACCAATTTACAACTACCCATAGTTACTTGCGGTCTCGTTGCGTACGCTTGAAGCTCTCATCCGACAACCTAAATTGAAATAGCTGTATATGGAGGTTGCACGCTCCGTGTTATGCGCTCCTGTCATTATGAAATTTTGGGCTTCATACCTTAAAATTTCAAATAGCAATGGTCACAATTTAGGATTTTATCCACAGAATCAAAAGTTACAACCACTTTGTACAGCATAATGAACATTAACACAGTGAAATATTGCACATTTTAGGGTTTCAATCACATATGTCATTAACCACCCTGTAGAGCATAATAAATTAAAATACTACTTTCAATGATTCTCATTTGAATAGATACACTTTAGGATTTCTACACAGGCGCAAACGTTAGGATCATTTTGTACACCCGGCTTCATAGCATAAAAACTGTACCACAGGAAGGTATTGCTCAATAACATTCATTTAAATATTTGGGAATTTGGTTGCTGGTATATTAAGACAATGAAACAGAGGGCACCATACCAGGACTATACCAGGACACGACCGCATCAGCTATGCTGTAATTTTATCGTGTATCAATAAATGCTTTTATATTATTATTATTATTATTATTATTATTATGTAATTATTATTATGTAATTATACTTTACATTAACTTTGTACTATCTTTTTTTAGTCTTTTATTGATATATTTTTCATATACATGTAGGTATAAATACATTTTAAAGGCTTTGTAAAGAAATTGATTAAGTAATTAAGTAATTAATCAATTAAGTAATTAGGTAAATTTGAGTATCAATTTATAGTTATTGAAAATTATAATTATTGCTAAAGTTTTTTCTTATTATTATTAAAAATTATTATTATTATTATTATTAAGTAATTAAGTAATTAAGTAATTAAGTACTTAAGTAATTAAGTAAATTTGAGTATCAATTTATAGTTATTGAAAATTATAATTATTGCTATTTTTAATAAAGTTTTTTCTTATTTAAAAAAAAAAAAATTATTAATATAGGATAAAACAATTATACCACCCCAAATCGTCGAACATGAGTTCATAGATGTATACCTTCATCTAGCTGTAAAACGAATTTAAGATAGGCATTTTGACTTCTCAAGCATGTTAAGGCATGGTTCGGGCGTAAAATTTGATAAATACGAAAAAAAAATCACTGTTAAGCTCACAGAATCGATGAATTGCCACCAAGAAAACACAACTCATTACCCTTAGCATATTTCTGTTCATAAAACCGTTGTTTGCCGATCACGTGACCTGTGACGTCACGTTTAATTATTTGACAGAAAAATCAAAATGGGGTGACGAGATGACCCACAACCTATACAAAGAAAGACATTTTTATACATAGCACATGATACTCTTCAGAGTTCTGGCCGGAATGGTTCGTTACATAAACTTTGAAGAGTGATTTTTTTAACATAAATCGTCGATGGCGACAAAATTGTCAATTTGCCTCACAATAATAATTTACTTTCAACACGTATAAATTCGGCACCCCGTTTGCCCTTAAAGTAGCGTATGCACAAGAAACTAAAACGGGCGCCATTTCGGGTTACGAACGGCCTTCCGTAAGAAGCCTGGGGCCGGATTCACGAAGCCCTCCTAAGTTAAGACATATCCTAAGTATTGTTTGTTAACAATAGTCTATTGTCATTCCAACAATAGGCTATTGTTAAGAAACAATACTTAGGATATGTAAGGAGGGCTTCGTGAATCCGGCCCCTAGCAACTAAACAGATAGGTAGATGCCGCTAACAAAAAAGACTGGCGACTCTCGTTTTTAGGCATCGACCAATGAGAACATCACTTTGAAAGCTAAACAAAGATGGCGGACGAAAGCGATGAACATGGCGCAACGACTACTTTCGTTTCTAGTCATATCAAAACTACTTTTACCTCCCCACCCCCCCCCTTTTGGGAGCCAAAAGCAAATGCTTTGAAGAATACTACCAGGGCTCATAATGAAACACAAGTTCAGTTTAACAAGCACATTCTAGATGAATGATTTCACCATTACCTTGAGCAGTTTAAAGACTGCAAACCAATGTTACTCGACAGAGGTAAATATAAAATTCAGTGTTCCTTGTTTTTGTGAAAATACATCTTACGCGGTTAAATTACGGGCAATCTAAAGTGACAGCCAATCATAACACATGATCAGGAACGGGTAATCGGCTCCGATCCTGACAGGATTCACTTCTTCTGCTCTCTCGCTTAGCCAGCCATATAATATACCCGAATTCACTCTAGGCACGTGTTCCTTTAGGCATGTATTTCAATTAACCAAATTTAAGTGAGAGGGTGGCCTATTTTCCAAAGCTTTTGTCGCTGACAACAGGAAATTTTGAGAAACTAATAAGTGTGTAAATTTATTCATTTAAACATATTTGGGGCGATGCAAATAAAGTCACGTGAACCTTCAAGAGTAAATTTAGCAAAATATTTGTTAAAACAAAACGGGAACACTTTTTATTTGTATTTCCCAGTAGATTCATTGTAAGCCTGTTAGGAAAATTGTTTCTGTGCTGGGTAAAGTTGAAATAATTAAAAAGAAAGTTGCCCGTTTGATTTGTCTGATACCAGTGGAGTTTATCAATTTAGAGATAAAATCTTTCAGATCGAGTTCAAAGTTTTCAGTTTTTTTGTGTGGATGTTTTAGCCATAATGAGCCACTTGACCTAACTTGCAACATTCCTGCATGCCAGCTATCAAAATGAGAATTGAAATGCAATAATACCATATTCTTTTTAATGATATGCTACAAGTGCACTTCAATTGTGTGATCTAAAGGGATGTTTTCACGGTTCGGCGCATGTGCACAGATTATAATGCTTTATTCGCTTTCTTATCAATTTTATCGGTCAAAGACCACCCACATTTACTTCAATAATCACACACTAGTCCAAACAAAGCGAAGGATGACCAAACTTTACAGACAATTTCAACGAATAACACCGAAAAAGTCAACACTGAATGAAACCTTTGATCCGAAGGATTTATTCTACGCTCTGGTGGCTTTCATGGCGAATATGGGTATGCATAATCATCCATTCAATCAGCTGACTGACCGCGACATTTTCACGGGCAAATTTCCCGCCGGAGTTATCTACTCGCTTCCGATTGGTCTAAACAATGAAATTAAATGGGTTACGTCATAGCTTGCACATGCGCCGAACCGTGAAACCCTCCCTTTAATAACACAGAGCATTTATTTGTTACAAGATCCAGGCGCCCTGCAAGATCTTTCTACATCTATGCGCCACTACGTCACTGTTACTTAAGCACGTTACAGACGAGCAAGTATAACACTTTTTGCCTTGACAAGTTTTACTTGCTCGTGTGTTAATAAAACCTTGTCAAGATTTTCCTTGTCAAGTGCGCTTGTTCAAAAGCTGGCATGCTAGCCTTTGAACAAGGCAACTTGTCATAGAAAAACTTGATAAATCGCAAAACTTGCTTGTCCGTATGCTCAACAAGGAAAACTTGACAAGAATCGTTGCGAAATCACGGGCGCTCATTATTGCACTAACCGAAAAAAGTTGGGAAAACGTTCCTTATCTGTTTCTCTTAGTTCTTCAACTAAATTGTTTGCAAAACCTTGAGACTGACGACGTGTTTGCGTTGCGCAAGGGCGAGACCAACAACCTGAAATTCATGTGTCTCTTCGAGAGCTCATATTGCATAAGCTAAACAAAACCAAGACCACAAGCAAGCACCTTTTTCTCCCTTGTTAAATACATGTAAGCCATGATCAACGAATAAAATGGCGCTGTGTTTCTTTCGTTCGCAGACAATTGTATTGCTGGCTACAAAAAATAACTTGTCAAAGATAACTTGTTTATTCGTTCACACGGGCAAATCAAACTTGTCAAGGCAAAACTTGTCAAAGAAAACTTGTTATTCATACACACAAGCAGGTAAAACTTGCTCGACGTCTGTAACGTGCTTTACCTCGGCCGTACAAGGTTTGTTTGGACATTTATTTACTGTCTTTTATTTGGGAAAGCTATATTTCTTTCAGTAGCTGTTCATTTTGTCTTTGGACACGTACAGTTCGGGACGTTTACTATTTACTATTGAGTCATTTTTAACGCATCACTCTGCAAGTTCTGTATTGACGTTACTGGACTACCGTTACTCAGTGTTTTCCGCCATCTCGATGCCATGTGGTTCCGGATCCCTCGCCCGTGCATCACGAATTCTTGTTACAAATGCACGTGAACGGCAGCAAATCATTCCTTTCATCTTCTCCCTGAATCGTTGACTTATCAGAGCGTATGCAAAAGGGTTGACAGCGGAGTTGAGCATGATCAATGTATGGGAAATGGGTAGTGCAAAACGACTGAGCTTAAAAAATCCGTATTTGTCCAAGATGTGAAGTATTTCATGTGTCCCCCAAGTAATTACAAATATGGTACTGACGGTGACAACCATCAATGTGACTCGCTTCCGCACCTTTAACACACCCTGTGTAGTAAAAGGATACCATCAGAGCATAAACAGCCTAATCTTACAATATAAGAAATTTGTAACGCCATTGGTTAAAGGATGTGACGCGTATTTAAATCAGTGACCGTTAAAATGGTAATTAATTGGTAAAAAAAATGGGAAGAATCACAGCTGAAGTCACCTTAAGCCGGAACCTAGTTGTACACTTTGATTTAAAAAGACAGCACACTTTAATTATCTAGTCGTAATGATTTGGATTTCTGCAATCAACAACTCGTTTAGACAAGTAATCCCCGCGCCACTCCGTTACTGTTCAGCGGCTTATAGCCGCGCGCATGCGCCGTGCATGTGGCCCATTATTTTCCATGTGCTTTCGCTCGTATTTCGTATTCAAATAAACCTCCTGGTAAACGCAGTTTTCTATTTTTATTGGCGTAGTGGTAGCGGTCTACGATCGATACCCGCGTCATTTTTACAGACTCTAATACAAGTGCGGTCTACAGGAATTTGCGACATTTACCGTCACGAAGTGAGGAAGCGAAACGTAACTCCAGGTTTGAGCGATCAGCGAAATTTTTAACATGGACGCCGCTGCTAGAGCCCCGAAACAGTGGCTGCTGACTAAAAACGATACAATTACATCTTACGAAAGATGGCGACAAAATCTGGTGTATATATTGGCCCTCGACAACAACTTCGTCCTCTTTCTGGACGCCACTTGGCAAAAACAAACCGCCGCTAATCCGCGTAGAGGCCTCACCAACGATGGCAGTTCTGTCCCCGAAAACAAACGGCTCACCGGGGCACAAAAGAATGCCCACCTCGACCTGATGCTTGGCCAGATTGATAATATTTGCCCAGTTATCTCCCGTAACTCCATCGGCAAACATTCAACATCCTTAAACGATATATGGCAAGAAATCGGCCAGCATTACGGCTTCCAGTCCACCGGCACCCATTTTCTCGACCTCGCCATCAGATATAGGCCTTCAACCTGATGAGAAGCCTGAAGACCTTTTCCAGCGCCTGATGGCCTTCTTCGAGGACAATTTACTTTCCGTTAACTGTGGTGTATCCCATCATGGCGATCAAGTAACGGTTGACGAAGACCTGTCTCCAACCCTGGAGAATACCATTGTGTTTCTTTGGCTCCAGTTAGTCCATCCGGGCTTACCCCCGCTTGTTAAGCAAAAGTATGGGTCAGAGTTACGCAACAAGTCCCTGGCGTCACTAAAGCCCGAGATTTCTCAGGCCCTCGGATCCCTCTTGGAAGAGCTTCCCTCTCTTGAAGACATGAAGACCATGCGGATAGGAACCGTCAATTCAAGGCGCAGCCCTAATGTTGGCCAGTTTCAGGCCCGTCGCCGACCCGTTTCGTCTTGTATCCTTTGCAAAACCGCTAGGCGCCGCCAGAACACGAATAAACTTATGGATTACTTGTACCTTCCCGAGCGAGATAGACGACCTTGGACTCGCTCTCGCCTTGTGATTACGACCCTGGCGACACTTTCCATGAGGAGTGTGAGCCAAGTAAAGAGATTGATGATGATATGTCATTGTGTCCAAGCTGAAGAGCCCGCTGCTTTGCGTGTCAGCATTGTTCAGTCTCTCTGCATCATGACCTTATACCATGTACAGCTTACTCTAGACACTGGCGCTACTTCTAACGTGATTCGTGCTTCATCGGCTAAAACGTATGGATTCACCATCACTCCTGCTTCACAAATGGCTCGTCAAGCTGATAGAGTCACTCCCATAGATGTTATCGGTGAGGTTCATTGCTCCCTCACTCGTGGCCAGTCTACCTTTGAGCTTGATGCCTTGGTGGTTCGCCAGCTTGATGTCGTTATTTTATCCGGCAACCCGTTTATGGTCCGCAACGACATTGGCGTTCGTTTTGCAAATCATTAAATCGTGATTGGCGGCTCCGAAGTCATCCATAACGGCAAGTCGTCGAAGCAGGCCCTTCAACCCACTGTGCGCCATACCCAATGTTCTGCTCCGCAATCCACACCGTACAGTTGTCCTGCCTGGAGAGTAGGTTCAGCTCGCCACGCCTCCCGATTCTGACCCTGATATCTTGTGGGCACTCGAGCCCGGACTTGATTGCCCGTCGAACACTTCTCTAAAGCCTGAATGCGCTTGCCCACAGCCTCAACACATCGTCTCTGTGGACCGCGCTGTGCGTGTCACCAACACGACTGACTCTCCCATTCTCTTAAAGAGTGGCGAGCAACTGTGCCACATAAGGCATTTTTTACCTGTTGACAACCTGGACTCGACCACACCCACTGCCGTGCATCTGCCTCTCCCATGCAACAAGCCCTACTGTGCCACTGTAATCCTTGATCCTGACGGTTGCTTGGATCATGACACTCGCCACAAATTCAGAGCCTTGAATCTTGAGTTCGATGACGACTTCAATCCTTCCATCTCAAAGTACAATGGTGCTAGCGGCAAAATCGAGGCTGTTGTCAACATTGGTCCAACACTCCCTCCTCAACGCAAGGGCAGGCTCCCACAATACAACAAGAGTACTTTGGATGAGCTGCAGAACAAGTTTGATGAACTTGAGGCTGCTGGAGTGTTCGCTAAACCCGAACAGGTCAACGTTGATGTCGAATATCTGAACACATCCTTTCTCGTCAAGAAGCCCAATGGTGGTAGAGGGTTGTGACATCCTTCGGCGAAGTTGCCCAGTACAGCAGGCAACAGCCTTCCTTAATGCATAACGTTGATGGTGTCCTGAGAGACATGGGGAAGTGGCAGTTAATTGTTATCACAGATTTGCTTAAGTCCTTCTATCAGATCCCCTTGTCTGCATCATCCAGGAAGTACTGTAGCGTCGCCACACCATTTAAAGGCATCCGTGCTAACATTCGTTCTGCGATGGGAATGCCGGGTTCAGAAACCTGCCTTGAAGAACTTATGTCCCGTGTCTTAGGTATTTCATCCAGGAGGGGTGTGTCGCTAAAATAGCCGACGACGTGTATGTCGGAGGTAACAACCCTACAAAAGTTCTCCACAACTGGCGACGTGTCCTTGCCCTGCTCAAGAAAAACAACCTCCGCCTATCAGCTTCCAAAACCTTTATCGGCCCTAAAAAGGCCACAGTTTTGGGATGGATCTGGTCAAACGGCACCCTTCAAGCCACTCCTCACAAGCTTGCATCTTTATCCACGGTTGAGCTTACTTCTACGGTGCAAGGTCTGCGTTCTTTTGTTGGTGCGTACAAGTTCCTTAGCTGTGTCCTACCACGATTCGCCGAGCTACTCGACCCTCTAGATCAAGTAACAGCAGGAAAAAAATCAAGAGACCGGATCGTGTGGTCTGACGAGTAACTGTTAGCCTTCAAGATTGCCCAGCGTGACTTAGATAACCTTAAGACTATCACCATCCCACAACCTCACGATACTCTGTGGTTAGTGAAAGACGGTTCCGTGAAGAGCAGAGGCATAGCAGCCACACTTTATATACACCGGGAAGAGAAGCTGCTCCTGGCTGTTTTTTTTCTCAGCGAAAAGCTGCGCAAGCATCTGGTGACCTGGCTACCTTGCGAAATTGAGGCCCTAGGCATCGGAGCTGCCATCAGACACTTCTCTCCCTACATCATATAATCTCCTCACCAAGCTCAGGTCCTCACCGACAGCCGACCTTCTGTCCAAGCGTATGAGAAGCTAAAGAGAGGGGAGTTCTCCGCCAGCTCCAGGGTGACCCCCTTTTTGTCTACAGTTAGCCGCTTCTCCATTCACGTACGTCACATCGCCGGTGTTGAGAATCTACCTTCTGACTTTGTCAGCAGAAACCCATGTGAATGCCTTGATTCCAGCTGCCAAATCTGCAAGTTCATTGTCGAGTTGGAGGATTCTTTTGTGTGCAGCTCTTTTGTAGCTGAGGTCCTCGAAGGGTCAGCCAGGTTGCCCTTTACTAGCCGTGCAGCATAGCAAGCCACCCAGCTGGAATGCCCAAATCTCAGGAGGACACACTCGCACTTAAGCCAGGGTACCCGTCCCTCCAAAAGGGTTACCAAAATCATCGACGTCAAACGCAACTTAAAAGACGTCACGATTGCTTCCGACCGTCTTCGCGTGGTGCGAGATCACTCGCCATTCCAGCCTTCCCGTGTCTCGCGCCGTTCTGGACGGCCTTTTGACAGCCCTCCACATCCAGTTCAGTCATCCCTCCAAGTACCAAACCAAGCGTCTCTTCAGTAGATACTTCTTTGTTTTGGATGTCGACAAGGCGATCGACTCAGTCTCCCTTTCCTGTCACACCTGCCAGTCCGTGAAGGCTATCCCCCGTCACCTCCAGCCTCAATCTACTATCTATTCTCCACGGTCCATTGGCGACTCATTCGCAGCTGATGTCGCCCGACTTAACGTCAGTTCATACTAGTCCTTAGAGAGACCGTGTCTTCCTTTACTCTGACCACCATTATCGAGAGTGTAAAGCATGCAGACCTCCGCAACGCCATCAAAGAACTGTGTTCCTAGCTCCGTTCTCTACACGATAACGGCGTTACAATTCGCGTGGATCCTGCTCCTGATTTTTGTACGCTTGCAAAAGACAAAACCTCCACTCTCACGGTATTAACTTGGACATTGGCAGAGTCAAGAATTCTAACAAGAACCCTGTTGTTGAACGTGCCATCGAGGAGCTTGGTATCGAGCTCATTCACCTATCCCCTAATTAAGGAGACCCTGTCTCCAAAGTAACTCTGGCGTTAGCTACCGTTAGTATGAACTCCCGCATTCGGCGTGATGGCCTTTCGACTCAAGAAGTCTGGACTCAACGCGACCAATTGACAGGTGAACAGTTGTCAATTATTGACAGCCAACTTCTCCTCACTCGACACTTCTCCCGCAACAGAACCACATGCCTAGCGCTAAATCTCAGGCTCCTGGTTGCAGCAAAGCCCGATCAGTTGTTGTTTCTGTCGGCGACTTGGTCTTTCTGAAAGATGACAAAAACAAACTGATAGCCCGTGATAAACACCTTGTAGTTGTCGTCGATCGCGACGAGAATCTGATGTGTCAGCTCCGGAAGTTTACCACTTCACAGCATCTGAGTGTTACCCTGTGAGTCCAACGGTTCTTGTTCAGTCTCCTCAGGGCCCCATACGTGGTCACCAAGCGATCTCCCAGGTTGACTCGGATGAAGAACCTGATCCAGTCTTCCCCTCTTCGGGACCTGCTACTGCGCCTGCTCCACAACACTTGTATATGCAGCCTCCAGCTCGTGAACTGAACCAAGTTCTAGTTCGTCTTCCTTTGCAAGTCAATAAACCTGTTGTCGAGCCTCCTCCGGTACCGGTGGATAGTGTCCCGTCGCCTCCTACACCAGAACTAAGTCCCGTTAGCCCTCATCCTTGCAATGCAGCCCCTACATCTGCTGTTGCGGACCCTCCAAGGAGCTCCAGCCGCCAACGGAAGGCTCCATTTTGGCACAGCCCTGGCTGGATCCTTGATTAGTGACGGTTGGGACTCCTTATGCTACATTTGTGCCCGTTGGCCCATAAGAACAATTTTGTATTAAGGACACATGTTAGATGGACATAGTCAGCGCATCTTTTGACACTTCTGTTAATTAAGGTTCACCTTTAGTTTCGTTGTAACTTTTAATGTTCCTGTTTTCAGCCGTTATTTGCCGCCTATTTGTATTACATGTTTACCTTTAAGTTAGTCCATGTCAGAGGACTATGGGTAGTGTGAGGAGGCAACCACGCCACTCCGTTAATGTTCAGCGGCTTATAGCCGCGCGCATACGCCGTGCATGTGGCCTACTATTTTCCATGTGCTTTCGCTCGTGGTTCGTATTCCAATAATGCTCCTGGTAAACGCAGTTTTCCCTCTTTATTGGCACGGTTTCTACATGATCAGATCATTGATACATTGTTGGTGGTTTTGATACAATTGGATCTGAGCAGTCGTTAGGGCGATCAGGCGATGCAGGCGCGATTTCTCATAGAATGCCTAGAGTGCATTGCCTTTCTGGAAGTGAAGAGGGCGAGCTAATCTCACGTATGAGTGGGAAAGGGAGTAAGTGTTTTAATTTTCTCGTTGTGCCGGCATTGGTTCATAGTAAATAAATAGGCTGCCGCTGTAAGACTAGTTTGAAGGAAATTAACAAATTTCGATTTCTTCACTCTTCTTTTGTGTTGCTTCGTATATCCAGGCATCTTTTTCAAAAACAACAACAAGAACAACAACAAAAAACGCTTCATATATTCATCTCTACCATACTACCCTTTCGAATTTAAGGACGTTTTTGGCCATTTTAAAATACATTGTAGCTCGATTAGAACAAGAAATTGCTTTAATTGTAACAATAATCCCATTGCTTTGGGTAAACTTCATACAAATTGGCCCAAATAGAGCTACTTTGATCCAATTGACTCCTTTGCTAAACAAATAATAATCGTGAAAATGCTTGTTAATATTTCTTTTTACACATCATTGCTTATAAAACAGATGGAAGCGAAGGCCAACAACACGAGATTCTGTTACCCTTAAAAACGTTTTGACGAGCATTCTTGACACAATAATATCATAGTGAGAGTTAACCTCCCCGGGATTTGCAATAATGCACCCATGACACAAACAAATCTAAGCATTTTTCAGAAAAACTTATACCTGTTGTCGATGTGTGAGTACGTTATCAGAATTACGCTTAAGCCACAAGGTGTACACGACTCTGGAGTATAAACCAACCAGCAGGACTATGGAGAGGAAAACATAGCTACGCTTCATCACAAAGTAAGCCTTCATCATGGGCATCCAACCTTCAGGCCAAGCGTATATGCAGGAGTTGGGATTAATTTCCTTTACAAACTTTCGCTTTAGGAATGACAGGAATCTGAGAAGTAGTGCGCAGATCCAAGAAGCAGAAATAATCACCTAGAAAAAAGTGCAAACCTCATGAAGCTGAGTGACACATACAAAAAGCAAACTCTGAAGATAAAAGGTTACTTTATAAACGTCTGCAAAGTTTGGTGACCATGGTGTTAGATAAAACTGTGGCTCAGTAATATCTGACACCACCATCACCAACAACAACAACATTTATAAACTGATCCCTAACACGAATCCGGCAAAAACTTCGTGGTTTTGGTTTTCTGGAAATTGCCGCTTTCATGGTAGAAATATAGATTTGTTAAAATAGTCATCAAGGTCACGACAAGCGACATTTTAACCGGTAAAATTTGCTAATCGGATGGACACACCTTCAGCTTGCGGATGGTCATGAGGTTTCCATTGCTTCCATAAGGATGTACAACGGTATAATATCTTTCAATGGCGATGGCAACCAGAGTGAAGACTGAAGCAGCAGCTGCAATCCATGCTAAGTTTCCAGTTGTCAGGATTGTGCACAAAACTGTTCCGGGTACTCCCTCTGGGTGGCCAATACTGAAACTCAAAATGATCTGTGGGATACTAAACATCGCGTATGCGATGTCAGCTAAGGCCAGGTTCACGAGTAGATAATTTATGGCAATCCTGCAGGATAAAGTGTTCGTCAAAGATTTTTAATTTCAAGGTACTTTTAAAACCGCTGGCAACAATCATTCTGCCATGTTTTACCCAGATTTTCACGTCTAATTGCAGCCCGATAATCTTACATCCTAAGGTGGCTCCAAATAATTTTTTTTTGGATCACACTTCTCTTTTTGAATGCGCCTATACATAATCTTACTTTAACTCAATAAATCTGAATTTGATACCAGATGTTAGGCTTGGATGAAAGTTTTGGACAATGCTCTTTTTATGGTAATCAGAGTTTCCATAGCAATGGTAAACAAACATGGCGAAAAACAGTTTTTCCTAAATATCTTTCAATTTTGGGGCTACCCGCGACAAGCGAATAAATGCGCTATAATCTACACATTGTCGCACACTAAGTGGGCCGATTTCAAACAAAATAAACTGTTCAATTTTGAAAAAATCGCTGAAACGTTTTCAACATGTCTTTTTTCATGTTTGCAATATAAGCGGTCTAAACAATCCATTGGTTAAATTATTGAGCAGTTATGCAGCAGTTATGCAGCAACTAAAGGAGTTGCAATTAGAGGCTAAAAGAAATTCATGCAGCGACGGGATTAGAACCATCGACCTTTGCGATTCCGGTGCAAACGCTCTATCACTGAGCTACAAGGCCAGATGGGAGCTTGGTCAATTGTTAGTTCTATTAAACTCGTGAAAATGCTTGATATGATAATAACTGCGGCAAAAGAATTAAAGAGATAGTGATCATCGCAGTTATGTAGCAACTGAAGGAGTTACAATTAGTCGAATCGAGTCGAGGCCTGTAATTGTTTCAGGCTCTAATTGCAACTCCTTCCTGCGATGATCGATCACATTCTCTCTTTTTCTTTGCTACATAACTGCGATGATCACATTCTCTATAATTAAAACTATTACTATATATCTTTGTCGTGAATAAATACAGGTACTTAAAAACACTAGCCTAGTTTATGTACCTCATATCTCGATTTCTCATCACGACAGCGCAAACAAAACAGTTCCCAACAATGCATGTAATGATGAGTAAGCAATTAACTGTTGTTATGGAGACTTCAGCTGATTCGGACATGACTGAAAGGTGCTATTCACGTAACCTACATGGAAACGAAATGATTTACAAAATTATGTAAATAAAAAAGAAAACGTTTTTTAGCTGAGCAAAACTTTTTACGGTGGCCCACAACTGTCACAGCAATAATAAATCGATCACAGCACAGCAAATTAAAATTGATCACAGCAAAAGTAAAATGATCACAGCAAAACCAAATACGTTCACAGCAAAACCATAGCCATTCGAAGAGAGCGAGGGCAGTGAATGACTGCTGACCTAAGCAACTGGAGCCAGGCGGCCTGGCCTGTCTCGTCCTGATGTTGAGGGGCATGATTCTCTTTTGCTGTGGACTTTTCGTTTTGCTGTGAGTGTTTTTGTTTTGCTGTGGGCATTTGTTTTTTGCTGTGACCGATTTGAATTTGCTGTGATCGACTTGAATTTTCTTTGGGATTTCTTCTTTTGCTGTGAGCATTTCATTTTGCTGTGATCATTCAAATTCGCTGTGATTTATTACAAATTGCTGTGGCTGTTTGGTTTTGCTGTGAGCGTATTTGGTTTTGCTGTGAGCGTATTTGGTTTTGCTGTGAACGTATTTGGTTTTGCTGCGAGCATTTTACTTTTGCTGTGATCAATTTGAATTTGCTGTGTGCTTTATACAAATGCTGTGATGTTTCTGTTTTGCTGTGATCGATTTATTATTGCTGTGACAGTTGTGGGCCACCGTAATAACTAAATAACTTCCAATACTTAGAGCCCAGTGTAAAACAATAACAATAACAATAACAATAACAATAACAACAACGACAACGACAATGACAATGACAATGACAATGACGATGACAATGACAATGACAATGACAATGACAATGACAATGACAATAACAATAACAACAACAATAATTTATTTATTAGACATTTAAAGCACCAATTCGTAATTTTAGGCTAAACTTTGCAGCCTTTTTTAGCTTTTCCTTACGCAGATTGGAAATCTTGTAATTTCTTTCCCGCTGTCGCTAATTAAGCGGGCGGCGTGTGGTACGCTTGCATGACGCCACCTCTTCGTGTAAAAAAATTGAATTTCTGTAGATATGACGTCACATCTGCATGCATAAATCCCACTATCTGTAGTCTATGCTCCACTACGTCACTGTTACTTAACCCTCGGCTAATGATGATGAAAGCTAAAAGGCTGCAACTATCAAAACGATTTTAACAGTGGAAAATACGTAAAAATATTATAACAAAGAAACATTTCTTTGAAAATTTCATTTCGAGACTCTGGCGCCGCATGGATATATTAAAATGGATCGGAATTTGAATTTCGAAATAGCCATTATGAACTAAGCCACCTGCTAAAACGTTTACAAATTCGCTGAATGCTCGTTAGCTTTAAATATGAAACATAAATATTAAAACTTAACATAAATATGAAACATAAATATGAAAACTGAACTTAGAAACAGCGTTTTTTGGCAATTTTAAAATCGGTTGGAAACATTTTTCGGTAACAGTATCAGAATTCGAAACAAAGATAAAGAAAAGCCTTCAAAGTATTTCGACCTCTATGATTTGTCTGTTCAAATCATTTAAAACGAAAAACAGAAGCAAGGATATTGTTAAACAACTAAAGGGAGTAAGACTAACCAGCTTTTGCGAAGGTTGTTTGCACTGGAGACAACGGTATCGAACACGAAGAAGAAAAGCGACAAGCAGCATTTACCTTGCTAATGTCAGTACGAATCAAGCAACATCAAAGTTGTTAGTTTTAGTGCTAGCTAATGGCTTAATCTGACATAAATAAGTTTGATGTTGCCGGTGCCAAACTGACATTAACACTTTGATTGATAGGACTGGTGACCGAATAGAAATTAAGTTTCATACTTGGAGACCAATTCCATGATTTAATTTAGGCGCGTTCCATTTATATTAAAAAAAAAACTTTTGTGATGTTAATGGACGGCATTTTCCGTTGAACTGAACCCTAAAGTAAAAGAGCACCTGCAGACACCACAGAGGATGACAACCTGTGGCTGTATTTTTTGTTTTCAGTTTACGGTTAAACGAAACCGGCAAACTTAATATTTAAAAATAATTTCAACATACACATAAAACACCTGAAACGTGCAACTGTCTCTTGTACGCTTCAAAACAAGCTTCCGATTATTCAATTTGCTAAGAAGTTGTTACAGCCATATTTGGAAAATCAAGATAAAAATATTAACCGATCAATTCACTAGAACAACTTGCTTCCAATCTCCCTGGACCGAGCAGTTTCCAAATATGGTACTAAGCAAAAAAATGAATATTCGGAAGCTATGAATGCGCGTTACACGGGTTTCTGCTGATATCTGATGAAATTTCCCTAATTCATATGCACTTTACGCTAATACATTAAGCCTAATGGATAAAACCGAACAAATGATGTTGGAGCCGAGTGGTTAACTGAATTCAGTAGATAGAATTTTTTTACTCCACTAGAGAATTTTTAGAATTATGAAAATTTTAAGAGTATTTCTAGAATTTAGACATTTTATCCATTCATTGACATGGAAATATTTGGATGTTAAATAAAAGCTGTGAATATATAATTTTATATCGGAATAAAATAAAGTCGCCAGTTTAAATTGTCCAAAACTGAAATCCGCGGAAAATAATTGAGCTAATGGCTTAATCTGACATAAATATGTTTGTTGTTGCCGGTGCCAAACTGACATTAACACTTTGATTGATAGGACTGGTGACCGGATAGAAATTAATACCTCATTCACACCAACGCTTAAACATGTTTAAATGTTGTTTAGTTTAAAACAGGTTTAGAAAAATATCTCCTAACCTCCGGTAATATTTGGAGTGAAATCTTTACTAAAAGAAACTTTATTGACTTTACAACCATTCCAGGTAGTTTGAGTCGTATGCATTTAAAACTTTTCAAGATAGAGGCTAAAAACCTAGTTAAACTAAACAACATTTAAACATGTTTAACCGTTGGTGTGAAAGAGGCATAAGTTTCATACTTGGAGACCAATTCCATCATGTAATATAGGCGCGTTCCATTTATATGAAAACACTTTTGTGATGTTAATGGGACGGCATTTTCCGTTTGGCTGAACCCTAAAGTGAAAGAGCACCTGCTTCATTAAAAAATTCCGACCTAAAAGAAAACAAGTTGACAAATTCCCTAAATAACGGCTCTCGGTAGAAGCCATGGAAGATCAAAGTTTTGTAAAGGGAATCATAAATGGTCTGCCTTCTCGAAGTCAGTGTTGGTGAATGGTTATTCACAAGTTAAAATGGTAGAGATAATGTCTTTGACGACATCCTAAACAAATCATAAAATGTCGTCTTAAGGCCCGTTTACACAGGCCATTTTTGTGTAATTTTTTCGCACTTTTCGGTGCAATTTTTGTCGCGCAAATTTTTGGGAAATCACAGCAAATCAAAGCAAATGTCGCACCCATCGCACAGAAATCGCCGCTAGTTTACACTTGCGATTAAAAGTTGCATTGGAGAGCGCGACAAAAATCACATCAAAAATCGCATGTTTAAACGGGCCTTTAGGCTTTTAGTATTCAGTTGAATTGGATAAAAGGACAACAATAACCTCCCTCCTTACAACTATACCATTGCATAAAATTATTTTATTGTTAGATGAATATCCTTTGTTATTATTTCAAAACAAGACGACATTATTTTATCAAAAGCGATCTTCAACAAATTATTTCGATTTTTACTGTTTAAGCAACAAATGACTTGGAACTGCACCTCCAACCCGCAGCCGATCAGTTCCCTGCGGGCTATCTAAAACATCTAAAACATACACGTTAACTTAAGTGTTTGATAAAAGTGAAGTAAGTTCGAAATTTAAATTAGTAAGTAAATGGAGGTGAGCAGTTATGTTTTTCTCAATATAATAATAA
The DNA here is from genome assembly GCA_024195265.1 of Dendrophyllia cribrosa. Lineage (NCBI taxonomy): Eukaryota > Metazoa > Cnidaria > Anthozoa > Scleractinia > Dendrophylliidae > Dendrophyllia > Dendrophyllia cribrosa. The sequence goes on from JAJLRJ010000004.1 coordinate 40,072,385, forward strand.
AAAATGAATAAAAGAACAAATGGGAATTTCAGTGGAAATGCACTGGCTTTTTCTTCTACCGTTTTTTTTGTAGCCTGCCAATACAGTCGCCTCTCATTGCTCCCGGCCAATGAGAAGAGGCTGTAATGATTCGCAGGCTACTGTTTTTGGATCGATTTAGAATTTGGTTTTTGTAGGAGGTAGAAAATTGAAGTACCCGAAAAAAAAATAGGGGGCCCGGAGTAAACCTAAACCGGCACATCATATCAGAGAAAGGCTATGTAAATTTATTTACCGACGCAGCCAGTTAAAGGCACAATCCGCCACACGAACAGAGGATGACAACCTGTGGCTCTATTTTTTGCTTTCAGTTTTGATATTGATATCGAGTTTAGAGTTCCTCTGCCTCTGTAGTTTACATGGCTTTCCATGACTATTTTATTCGATAATGCAACACTCCGTGCTAATGAACATTGCAGAAACTGATGGTGATGATGATGATAGCCAAAAGGCTGAAACTATCCAAAAAGAATACTAACCGTGGGGAGTAAAAATTATATTTTACATGGTATTCGCCGTTCCGAGGTTGCGTGAGAGATTGGGTCAAGTTACGTGTCGCAAAGTATCATAGGGCTGTTTTGGGGGACGCCATTTGCTTGAATTTCTCGTAGCTTTGTGTTTTGGTTGTTGTAAAATGGGTAAATTTAACTGTTGTGTGCCAGGATGCACAAATAACTGGAGGAACTCGCCAGATATAAAGTGTTACACGTTGCCGAGTGATGCTAAAGCGAGGCGTTTGTATAAAAAAACTCATACGCAACGAACATTTGAAGGTGGATGCACAAAACACTAGGATTTGTAGAGATCACTTCCCTGGGGGAGAAAGAATGTGCAGAACTCAACTTCCTTCGATATTTCCTTGGATTGTGACTCCTCAAAAGCGACGAGTTATAGAGAAGCGTCCCCCAAAACAGCCCTATGATGCTTTGCGACACATAACTTGACCCAATGTCCTGCGCAACCTCGGAACGGTTAATTGTATGAAGCGTTTCTCCTCCAAAATCTGTCAAAAAATAATTTAGAGACTCTGGGACCGTATGAGTGGAACAGAATTGATCAGAATTTGAATTTTAAAATTGTCATTATGGTATTTTGGGCTAATATTAACATGTATTATTATCGCAAAACCACCTGCTAAAACTTTCATATTTTACTTGAATATTTGTTAGCTAAAATACGACAACGGTCATAAAAATATGAAAACATAACATCAATGTTTTGGCATTCCACAAACAACGTTTATAGTTTGGTAAATGTTGGAAATGTTTTGCGGTAACTGTTATCAGAAATTGAAACAAATATAAATAAACGGCTTCAATGTATTTTGTCCACCATGCATAGGGCCATTTATTCGGCTGAAAATAAGGCCCCGTCCACACGTATCCGGATATTTTTGAATCCGCAACTTTTTTATTGCGGATTGGCCTTCCGTCCACAAGTATCCGGCGAATTCGGCTTACGAATCCGCAACTTTTTTAATCCGCTCTCCAGAGTTGAAATTTCTGAATACGCTACGAGTACGGCATCGTGTGGACGCTCCAGCCCGGATATTTTTTAATACGCATTTTCGTCCACAGAGCCGCTTGGCCCTCTTAACCGCCGGAGCCTGAGTACGAGGACCAAGGAGCTCTGGGGACGCAGGATTTGATTGGCTAGTCTGAAAACAATAAAATGTAAAACGGAAGTAAAAAATATAGATTAGGTCACACTGTCGGGAAATCGAGTTAGTGACCATTTTCTCCAGAATTCGGTCGAAAAATCGCTTTGTAGCTTGCATTTTAACTGTTGGAAGGTATTGGCTTATGACGCTCGATACTTGGGAATCACTATGTTTTTTAACGACAAAGAGTGCGCGTTTTTAAGTGCTAGAGATTGTTAATTAGAGGAAGAAGTTCGATCGAAGATTCCTTTGGCTGGACGTATAAAACAGCATGGCCAACAAAACTTCACCGTCCCACCAGGGATTATCAATTTCAGCCAGTGTCCGGAGAAACTATTTTGTGGATCAGAACATATTAACGAATCGCCTTATATTTGATCAAGCAGCAGTTCACGACGAGCAAAAAGGAGCTGGATCGCGGATCTCGTTTACTAACTGTGGCATGTGCATTTATAAATTTCAAAGGTACTGAATTATTTCTGCCAAAATCCAAATTTCGTGGTAAAATTTGCCACCCTTCTTGAATTCCAGCATATTACGTATCTGTAGCTGTTCATTTATGGGTATTATATCTGGTTTCACGATTTCATTACATTCCTGCATAAACGATTGTGTACTACACTGCATTTTATCAGACTTGAAAATATATTTTTGGGATAACATTCCTAAACCATCTGTGATGGACTGTCTTGCGACCCTTTAATTCCACTGTAGACACTGTATTATTACCAAAGGTGAAATAAACGTTATGGTAGCTCACTTCATTTTTCTACTAAATTTGTTGTTTTTATAACAAAGTGTATCCATACATAGTAATTTTGGATTGTTTATTTTTTATGGAAAACATAATTTAGGTACTTATCATATTTATTGGTTTCACACCCGGGTTTCACTCTAGGGCTTCGAAGTATATCCTAAGTGCCCTTGAAACCAAGTTTGAATGTGAAAGAGTATAATGCACACACTTGAACCCTACATTGTTACCAAAGGAAATCCATTGCAAGTACTCTTTCCTCAGTTTTCTTGGCTTTCCCTCCACATCAATCCCAGTAACTGACTGCCTGTAACAGGCTAACAGAATGCTGAACAGTACATGTGGTGCAGTTATCCTCTAACTTGCTTTCTGCTACAGAAACTGTCTGTGTGGACCATGTTTGTATATGTGTTTGGGAAATTAGTTTGAAATATCCTTGTTTGGTAATGAGGACAAGATAGCTGTTGGTTTACCAACTACTCTTGCTTTTTCTAGGAACGAAATAAAGCTGAGCCTTTTTTAAATGGTGCTTTATGCATCAAGCACACTAAGTATTTATAAACTGTAACAGTTACCACATTGACAATCTGTGAAACTGCAAGAAGCTAACACGGTTAAAATGGATACTCTCCATACCTGGCCCAAATTCAGGTGATGAGGCTTACTAATCTCACACTGGCACCAATAAAAGACATGCTTCACAAGGATGTTATCTAAATTATAATATGCAAGTTCACTCTGAAACATTTGGCTGTTTAATTTTGTTTTAAAATGTTTATGACAGTGGCATTTATAATATCTACATCATGTGGCACTGGAACAGATAGATTCTAGTTCCCGTTAGGCTGATCTTAGAACTCATGTTAAAAATTAAGTTGGCTTTAGTTCACATACAAACTTTTACTGGCAGGATTTGCCTATGAGGAAATATTAACAGAGTTTTTTAAAAATTAATTTTCATGTCTCAAGATGACGACGGATCTTGTTATCTGTTGTGAAAGCCCATCATCTCTGCAAAGGCTCAAATGGAGTTTTCTGGAAAGGGAGAATCTGTTGAGTGAAGTGATGTACAAAAGAACCAAGAAACGGATGCTGAAGCTCAATCAGTCTTCATGTCTTTTGCATCTGCACTCATCTTGTTTATCTAAATCACCCTAATCACTCTGAGCTGATGTGGAGACGAGCTAAAGCCAAAACAAAGATTTTTATGTTTACAGAACTAGAGAACATTGGCCTTCAGCAGTGAAATTTATCACTGGTTGATTCCCCTGCAAGCTTCTTTGACTTTTGGGCTACTTGTAGATCTCCCTTGACCTTTGCAATAACAGTGAAAATGCTCTACCCTGAGCAAAACAGTCATGTAGATGCTAAGAGTGATTTTGTTAAAGAGTTGCGCAGAAAGCCACAACACATATTTCAACATTTCAGAAGACATTATTTCTCTTTATTTTTCTTCCCTGTTCAGCCTTAGATGAATTCAAAATGTCTGGTCAAGCTTGTATAAAACGGAAATATTGTACAAGTTTGAAATGTCAAATGGATTTCTAGAATAGCCCAGAAGTTTCAAAATGTGGTCTTAAATTGTTATCTATACCTTGAATTCTGGATGCAAAAATCTCGGCATCGGCCAGATCATAGTTAATAGAATAAACTGGTTATGAAACTCAGTCAGTCTTTTGTTATATGTTTTTTTTCAGTTCTCCATTTCTTTTGTTCGTTTGCCTTGACCCTGCACAAAATACAAAAGGTATTGAAATGCATATGAGCAACTGACCAGTAGAAACATTTGGGCTCACACGTTCAACAAAACAATGTGCAGGGTCACGGTTCGTTCTACATAAAACAAAGCAGCTTTGTACACTCTTTTTGAAATTTGTGGAGCTTCATAACCAGTTTGTTTTATTAACTATGGCCAGACTAGCCATTAATTGATGATAAGTTTAATTCTCAGCTGATGTAAGCTTATTCATTATAGCCAAAATCCTTCAACTATCTGATCACGAATCACGACAATTGTTACCATATCCACGACTCGGAAACTGCCGAAAGTTTAACGATAACATCTAACTACTCCGCGCGAAAAGAAAAACGTCCAACTTCTGAAATGAGACAGCCAGAATCCTGCCATTTCTTGCACCGTGTTCTTCATATTGCAGGCACGTCCGCCATTTTTAAAAAACTCTGACCCTGCGCAGAACAACCGGAAGTCCTAGTTTGTAGGACTTTGAATCCTGCGTCCCCAGAGCCCCTTGGTCCTCGTACTCAGACTAAGAGGGCCAAGCGGCTCTGGGGACGAGAATGTTTAATACGCTGACATAGCAGTATCAGATCCAGTCTTTAACCGCGCGAATATGCAACATGGCCAACCGAAAGATTATCGTTTCACTTCTACTTGGACTTATTTTAAGTCTAATAACGTGTTTACAGTTGAACTTGGCTTTGAACTTGGCCTCTGTGCATGCTCTGTTGACAACATTTAAAGAGGAGCTCTGAGTACTAGAGCGAATCCGGATACGTGTGAACGGGCAAATACGATTCGAATACGCTACGTGTGGACGCGAATTTTCTAATCCGCAACGAAAAAGTTGCGGATTAAAAAATATCCGGATACGTGTGGACGGGAACTAAGACGCGTCTTATTTTCTCCCGTATAAATGGCTCTAATATATGCATGATGTGTGCTGTACAAATGATTTGTTATAAAAAAGGACAACAAGAACAAGAATATTCTTAAGCAGTTTAAGGCAGACGGACTAACCAGTGTCTGCGGTTGCTACCCTACTTTATCGGTTTCTGTCGTATTGGTGTCTCGCAAAATCTACTTTTTTACGTAGTCAGATCAGCCTTGCAGTTTGTCTGTTATGTTTGTTCATTTTTTAGCTGATTAGGTCTTTCGTAGATCCTACGTATCGTTTACAGCATTATCGTTTGCGGTCTTTTGCAGTTTTTAGTTCTATAACCAGTTTGTGTTTGATATCACTGAAGACAACATAAAGGAAAGCTACCAGGCGCATAAAACTTGCTAATGCCAGTTCTAGCCGCATGCATCATGCATATGTCAGTTCTAGCCGCATGCATCATGCATATGTCAGTTCTAGCCGCATGCATCATGCATATGTCAGTTCTAGCCGCATGCATCATGCATATGTCAGTTCTAGCCGCATGCATCATGCATATGTCAGTTCTAGCCGCATGCATCATGCATATGCCAGTTCTAGCCGCATGCATCATGCATATGTCAGTTCTAGCAGCATCAAACAGTTGTTTTAAAGTATCAGTTTGATTCTAGTATAGTGACATGAAATTTATTTATGTCGGTGCTAACCTGAGTGCTTTCTGATCGGACAAAAGGAAAAAATTCTTTAAAATTTGGAAATTTAAATTTGAGATTCTGGAGCCGAATGCCGGATAGACCAGAAGGGAACGGAATTTGCGTTTTTAATTTCTAAATTTTTATGGCATTGTGGGCAAATATAAACTTGTTTCGACCGGTACAACGGTCTTCTACAGTGTAGCGAGAAGGACAATTTGCAAGTACATTAATAGCTCTGTAGTATAAAAACATAACAGAAGTGACAAAATGATACAATAACTGTGGCCAAAAACGAAAAGAGCAAAATTTAAAGCGAACGAGTTAAATTTACATGAGAGAGCTTTTTGTTTGAAATAGGTTTATCCCAGTGAATATACAGGGCTTCTTTTATCTTCACTTGGAAGTTTGTAATGGCAGTATTCAACGCGGGATAAACGAACGTTTTGCAAAGCGAAATATTGGGCACTAATATATTTTGCTTTTGTAATATTGTCTTCAGTCTCTGTTTTTTTGTTATGTTTTTTTTTGCCGTAAGGATCAGCCTGAGTTTGCCGTTTAGTTTGTTTTACTTTAAGTTGTGGTCATTCAGGTATTCAAAATCCACACGAATTAAATTAATGCGTTTAAGGTGGCTCGACTGGGTTTTTTGGCAACATAACACCCCAACTAAACATAACATAACGTAACAAGTAGCTTTATTTGCATGACTATAAATCCTTACAGTATTGCAAAGCTTTACAACATAACAAAATGAAATTACAATAATATAATAAAGAAAGGGAAAGTACAATCAGTCTGATTTGATAATTTGATTATTGCGGAGATCTAAGCATGAAATAATGAATTTCACCAAATGAATATTTACAAAATAATTACGAGAGTTCATTAATTCATTGGTAACTTCTGAAGGAGATAACTGTTTTATATTTGGTAGGTGATACCCTATTTTCCTGTAAAATCCGTCCCTAATAATTGAGTATTTAGGACAGTGGAAAAGGAAGTGAATTTCATCTTCAATTTCATTAGATCCACAAGTAGGGCACAATCTATCATCTCTCGTGATTTTTTCATATCTACCAATTTCAATCAATTTATGATTACTTATACGAAATTTTACTAATTGTTTTCTGTCATTTGATTTCCTTGTAAGGTCTAAGTAATGAGAAGGCGTATATTCGTTCTTAAAGATATTATAAAATTCGAGTTTCTTAGAGTGTTGAATGATATGTCGCCAATATAGGATATATTTTTGTTGCATTAAGTTTACATAATGTTCGATTTTAGTTTCAGTTAAGAAAATAGGGTCAAAATCAGGCAAATTATAGAATTCGGATATCCTTATAAGATTAGAGTAGAAGCTATTTTTACCAGAAGAGTGAAGATCTGCGGACAATAAAAAGATCTGTTTAACAATAGAGTTATTGTCCTTACTTTGAAGATATAAGGTATAATTGATTATTTTCTGATTAATAGCTATAATAAGAGGAAACCTTCCTAGTTCAGCTCTACATGCCACATTTGATGCTTTATTGCTTACTTCTAGATAACGTTTGCAGAATTGTAAATGGATTTTTTCAATCTGCGAGCTGCCCCAAGACTTAAAATCCGGTTTTGTGTACACACCCCAAACTTCGCTATTATATGTTAAAATTGGGGAGATCATCGTGTCAAAGATTTTACTTGCCAGGGATGGGGACAATTTACTGAAATTTGTATGTTTTCTTAGACTGAAAAGAACGTGAAGGGCCTTCTCTTTTAGCTGGTCAAGTGCCATTGAAAAGTTACCCGTTGAAGAGATTACAGACCTTAGATAAGTGTAGTTTTGGACGATTTCAATCATTTTATTGCCTATGTGAAAACTAGACTCAGTACATTTCTTAGCACGTTTCTGAAAGATCATAACTTTGGTCTTTTTTGGATTGATACTTAACATCCACGAGTTGCAATAGGAAGATAACTTATCAAGACAAGTTTGCAGTCCTGTTTTGGATCTTGAAAGTATGACCAAATCATCCGCACATAAAAGTGAGTTTAATTTTGTGCCATTCGGTAGAACAAAAGGATCCGATAAAATATTTTCGAACGAATGTGGTATGTTGTTAACATAGAGGTTAAATAGCAATGGGCTTAAAATACAACCTTGGCGTACACCTCTTGCGTATTGAAAGGGTTGTGTTTGGCTTTTTCCAATTTTTTCGGAACATGTAGAGTTTGAGTACAAATTATTTATTAAATTGTAAAAGCGGCCTCCCACATTAATTTGCAATAGCTTGTACAAGAGTCCGTCATGCCAGACTGAGTCAAAAGCTTTCCTGAAATCTACAAAACAAGCGTATATTTTTTCATTGTGTTGATGCACATATTTATCTACTAAAGTTCTCAGAGTGAGGACATGGTCTGCTGTACGATTTTTGGGCAAGAATTCAATCTGAGAATTGTGGAGTATGTTATGAGAGTAAACATGCTCAAGGAGTCTTTGATTAAGGATAGAACAGAACAATTTTCCCAAACAGCTTGAAACACAAATTCCTCGATAATTTGATGGATCACTTTTTCCTCCTGATTTATATATTGGTGTAATAAGGCCGCTACACCAAGTTTGAGGCATTGTTCCTAGATTGAGAATTGTATTAAAAAGTTTTTGATATATCGGCATCATGTCGTGAAGGCTAGCTTTAATCATTTCATTTTTTATTTTGTCTGAAAAAGACGATTTATTATTTTTTAATTTTTTCGCAGCTATAAGTATTTCATTTTCGGTGATTAAGTAATCCAAAGAGCATAACTGATTTTTCCGACTCTCAAGTTGTTGTAGTTCATTGATTATTGTCTGTTGTGCAGAATTTAAAGGTTCATTTGAATGAAGTGAGTGGAAATGTTGAAGCCAGTTTTCCTCTGAGATCAACGGAAGATCATCTTAGTCTTTTCGAGTGTCATCCATTGATTTTAAACACTGCCAAAAACTTTTCTTATCCGGGTTTTTAGTGGTTTCCTCTAGTTCGGTAATCTTTGAATTGTAGTATTCAGTTCTTTTTTTGCATAATAATTTTTTGTATTCCGTTAAAACAACATGATACTTCTCTCGCAAAACAATATTTAAGGGATCTCTGTGTTTTTGGTTTGAGAGCTTCCTCAACTCGTGTTTTTTAAAGCGACATTCCTTATCAAACCATTTTTTGTTTGACGATGACTTGATCTGTCTACGTTTTTTTCCTAATCTAATTTTTAAACTTCGTTTCGCTGCTGTGATTAGTATGTTTTCTACTTTTTCAAGTGCTGTATTAACATCTTGGATCGGAGTTTCGTCACCGATGTATTCTTGTATGAGCATTTGAAGATCTGTTGAGCGCAAGCTATCTTTGAATTTTTGAGCGGAATCCTTTTCCCACAGAAATTGCCTCGGTAGAGGTGATAACGGATTACTTTCACACGGGGATTCAAGCTGAGAAATGTTAGTGTTAATATTTATCCAAGTGATTATTGAACTGTGATCCGATAAAGAGGATGGTTGCTTTACTACAAAATTTGCAACATTTAAAAGGGTATCTTGGTCACATATTGCATAATCGATGACACTAATTCCATTTCTTCCGTAAAGGTGGATCTACTTAAACTATCACCGCTAACTCTTCCGTTTAAAATTTTGAGGTCAGCGCTTTTGCAAATATCAAGAAGTCTTTTACCGTGATTATTTAGTTCATTATCATAACTATTCCGACGAGTAGGATAATACGAAGATTCAGATTGATCATTTGCTATAATGTTGTTCCCGTCATGACAAACACTATCTGAATATTTACCTGTTCTCGAGTTAAAGTCACCCATGAGAAAGATTGATCCTTGGGTGCCGAAATTTAAGATATCATTTTCAAGTTCTTCAAATAGTTCAGGATTGAAATATTTTGAATTACACGGTGGAATATAAAGTCCACATGTGTACAGATCTTTCGCTGTTTTGGCATAATGTTTGTCGATTTTGAACCAGAGGAAATTTGAAGATGTTTTGACAATTGAAATCCAATCATGAAATACTTTTTTATATAGCAAAATGATTCCTCCAGAGTTTCGACCACCGGTTTGCGATATAGAAGCGTCTTGAATTATAGATCTATACCCTGCTACCTCAACATCCGTGCATTTCCAAGTCTCAGTGAGAACTATAAAATCAAAACCATTAATCGCGCTTAAAAAATTGCTTAACTTTGAACGGCTGATACTTCACTGTCTGAACTCGGTCAGGCAAGCTGCTTCACACATAAACTAGAGATGAAATAAACTTTCCAAAAAAGTAGATTTGATTGACATTAGTGTTACCATAACAACGATCTGATGACGTCATGGTTTTTGCATATTAGTATTTTTCTCAACATCTAGACCTAAACTTTTAAAACAACTGTATGCCTCTTATAGTCTAGATGTATGTCATCAAGACTGCAAAGTTTAAAAACTGCGTTTATTTAAAAACTAGTCGATGAAATTTTTTTAAAATCTTTCGATCTAAAGTTGTACATGTAATGCACTATCTCTGCAGATTTCAAGTGCATTGAATCACTTTAAGGGCGCGAAATAAAATTAAAATTATAGGGGACTTTTGCATTCGTCTTCCAAAGTTTCATTGCCGTATTATTTGTTGACAGTTGGTTTATTTCAGGACTTTCTCTTTTGTCTATATTCTACATATTTGTGCGCTTTTGAAACAACACGTTTGCCATGCCTGCATGTTCCAAAGCAATCGTGAAAATTCTTTTCATAGTACAATGACTACAATGGCAATTAACATAAGGCTGCGGTCATGCACATGTAACACGTTTAAAATTTATTCAAAAGTGCACAAATATGTAGAATGTAGACAAAAGAGAAAGTCCTGAAATAAACCAGCTGTCAACAAATAATACGGCAATGAAACTTTGGAAGACTAATGCAAAAGTCCCCTATAATTTTAATTGTATTTCGCGCCCTTAAAATGATTCAATGCACTTGAAATTTGCAGAGATAGTGCATTACATGTACAACTTTAGATCAAAAGATTTAAAAAAAAATTCATCGACTAGTTTGTAGATAAACGCTTCCCTAACAAAAGTGTTACTTCTGTGAGTGGAATGAGCATATTTAAGACATTGCTTCCGATCACATCAACTGAAATCTAGTGAAGCAAACAGGATGAAACCTTCAAGGAATGTAGTTTTATGGCACACGAATAATATATGGTGAAACTATTGTTTCAATTTATCAGGAAAACGCTGGCATCGACGAAATAACGGCAAGTAATGCGAATTTTTAAATTTTTGATGGAAAATATTCAACTCAATTTTATTCGAAAACGCTCTCATAGAATTTTTTCAAACTTTGCAGTCTTGAAGACATACATCTAGACTATAAGAGGCATACAGTCGTTTTAAAAGTTTAGGTCTAGATGTTGAGAAAATTACTAATATACAAAAACCATGACGTCATCAGATTGTTGTTATGGTAACACCGATGTCAATCAAGTCTATTTTTTTGGAAAGTTTATTTCATCTCTAGTAGGTGTGTGAAGCTGCTTGCCTGATCGAGCTCAGACAGTGAAGTATCAGCCGTTCAAAGTTGGGGTGTTATGTCGCCAAAAAACCCAGTCGGGCCACCTTAAAAGAGGAAATTACTCAGAATATAGAAAATTAAAGCGAAATTACTGAGAAAAAAAGGATAATTTACAAATGAAGGAAAATATAATGCTACTCAGTAAAACAAAATCCAGTGAACAAAACAACACAATTTGTAATCATAACAGGGTTTACGGCAGTACAGAACCTAATATCTTGGCAAAATTGTTACGGTTTTGTTTGTTATGGTAAAAAAGGTGTTCAATTTACGGATGAAGTGATCTCGGTGTAGCCAAAAGGGTCACGATTAATCGTCGTAAAGTGCACTTTGGAGAACTCTGTTGAAAACGACTACTAGAAGAAATCGATCTTCAATACCTGCTTGCCGAAACACATAAAGAAAGACACTTACGTAAAGAATAATTAAGAAAATATACAAGGGAAACTAACCAACTTGTGCGTAGGTTATTGCATGTTTCACTGAATAAAGAGAGACGGCGGTGATGAAGAGACGCTGAAGAAAGCACGAAGAAAAGCTACCAGCGACAGTGAATCAGTAGGCTTTCAGTTTCGCTCAAACAAAAAAAAAATGATTCGAATTTCAGAAAGTTTCTGCGGTGAATAGAACAGAATTTCCCGTTTGAGTAACTCGAGAACTTAAGTTAACCAAAACAAACACACTGACCTAGAACCAGTAATGTGATCAGTTCTAGACATTTTTAAAAAACGGTTTTTTAAAGAGTTCTATGTGTTCTATAATTAATTTTTTGTGGCTTCTGTCCGCCTTCGCCAGGCAGAAAATTTGTTGAACATTCGGACAGTTTTCAAGCCAGTAAAAACATTGGGCCACATATTCAAAAAGCCCGAGGAAAATTCTGATTCGAATTTCAGAAAGTTTCTACGGTGAATAGAACAGCATTTCCCGTTTGAGTACACTCGAGGACTTAAGTTAACCAAATCAAACAAACACACTGACCTGGAACCAGTTATGTGATCGGTTCTAGACATTTTTTAAAAAACGGTTTTTTGAAAGGTTCTATGTGTTCTTTAATTAATTTTCTGTGGCTTCTGTCCACCTTCGCCAGGCAAAAATTTTGTTGAACATTCGGACAGTTTACAAGCCAGTAAAAACATTGGGCCACATATTTAAAAACTCGAGGACAGACTAACGGTTAACCGGATCGGATAGTAGTAATTGTCTATTAACTAAAATGCAAAATTAAAAAGAGGTTATGGGTAATTATGCATGTACTCGCTTTGGTTTTTTGACGTAAGCCCCAAAGGTGTGCTTTTGTTTCGCTTTTGTTTCAGGTAAAGGTAGTGGCGACATAACACCCCAACTTTGAACGGCTGATACTTCACTGTCTGAGCTCCGTCAGACAAGCAGCTTCACACATATACTAGACATGAAATGAACTTTCCAAAAAAGTAGATTTGATTGACATCGGGTGTTACCGTAACAACGATCTGATGACGTCATGGTTTTGGCATATTAGTAATTTTCTCAATATCTAGACCTAAACTTTTATAACGACTGTATGCCCCTTATAGTCTAGAAGTAGGTCTTCAAGACTGCAAAGTTTGAAAATATTCTATGAGAGCGTTTTCGAATAAAATTGGGTTGAATATTTTCCATCAAAAATTTATAAATTCGCATTACTTTCTGTTCATTCGTCGATGCCATTGTTTCCTGACAAATTGAAACAATATTTTCAACATATATTATTCATGTGCCATTAAACTACATTCCTTGAAGGTTTCATCCCGTTTGCTTCAACAGATTTCAATTCATTTGATGTGATCAGAAGCAATGTCTTAAGAGCGGCTGTCTGTAAATATCGAGAACTCGCCGTCAAAACTGAATTTTCGGATTTCTTCATATTTGGTCAGGAGAAACCCTTTGGTGACCTATTTACGAAAATTACATTCAAACTTTCCAAAGACTTTCCGTTTTCCAGAAATCCGCCAAAAACTAAAATGCCGTGTTCAGGTCGCAGCCGCCATTAAATTTGCCGAAATTTGCTGCATATTTAAATCGCTCGGAAAGAAAGACGCCTTAACTTATGGAAATGATTCTTTGCAGTTAAGTAGAATAACCCTTTGAGGACATAGTGATGTAAAAATATTGGAAGAAGATACATTTTTACATGTCTTTTTCAAAGCCCGAACATTCCTACTTTCAGCACTTTGGTAAACACTTGAAAATAAGGAAACTTCTCTGCCATAAATCTTGTCCTGGTACATCGAATTTTACAATGAAAGTTATAGCAGCAGAAAGCTATGTTACTGTACTGCAACATATCGAAAATTTAGTTTGGGTAATTGAAAAGCCACCCGTTGAGAGAAGTAAAGCGCAGGCAATTTGCATGAATTTTCTTCAAAAGTTGAGACAGTGAGTCACGCAAGCACAAGTCAGATTTTAAAACACATTTCAAATAGATCAGTTTAGCTTATTGCGTATACCCATTTCTTGCTCTGGCAAAAATTCCCTGTTTGGAAACAAAATCTAGTATTCTAATGAGCTTTTTTCGTTCTATATCCTGATAAAAATCAATTCTTGAGTAGGTGATAACTGGTCGCAAACGAGAAGGTCAAGTGTCGTGTTGACCTTTTTCTCTTTGCGCTGATGTCAACAACATGAAATGATTGAAACTATCTCAAGCGAAATTTGTTGCCCAAAGTACATCTTAAACATAGTAGCTTCCTTATTATAGGCGATAATTTCATAGATTTTAAAATCGCTTTTGGTATTTGCGAAGTTGTACAGAGCAACCAAATTTCATAGCCACTGTGTCAACAACATGCTGGCTGTTTGTAACAAATATAATTTCCCTACTGTGAATCAGCCTTGTTTTTTTTTTTTATCAACAGTAGTCCCTTTCAATATGGTCCATCCCTTAGCTAACGCTAATACCTCATAATCTGCAATCAGACATTTTCCCTTCTCTCTCTTCTACTTTTGAGAAATTGTCGATAAAGCAATTTCAGTATTGATAAAACCGATTCCGGCTGACATAGATGACATAGAAGAAGCCTTTTTTCAAGAAGAGCGAGAAGGGTTAGAAATAGTACTGTCGACTTAACGGAAAAACCCCAGGCCTGTTATTTAGCAAGTGGGAACCTCTGAATTAGGGCAAGGCATGACTCAACTGGGGCCTGGCTTTGATCTAACTGTCTGATCCTATTGCTAGACTAGGAAGGGTCGAGCGGGCTATCATATATGCGCGAAACAAAATGGCCTCCCATGTCACATCTTGACTTGTTTGCGTGCTTGCGTGATCGCCTGCTATTCCTGAGAGAAATAAGGGACTACTCGCATTCTATCCCGTTGCCTGTGGCTAGCCATGTTAACACCTATACCGTAGGACATCTGTTCACTTTGTTGCGGTGAGCTCCTGTTCGTTTCTCCTTATCTTCAGGAGAGCATGGCTACCTTTTTTTCCATCGTGCGTTATTTTTTAGACTACGAGCAGTCTCTCTTTCCCAGCTTAGTCCATCGAGCGAGAAACGAAAAAACATTAGCGAGCTGCCTCGCCCCAAGTTTCGCGTGACCATTATCCGCTCGCTAATGTTTTTTTCGTTTCTCGCTCGACGGACTAAGCTGGAAAAGAGAGACTGCTCGTAGTCTAGTTATTTTCGAGATTCAACATCCCCCCCGCCCCCCTCCGCCTCCCACACCCACCCACCAACATTAGTATACTACCACCCCAGTTTCAGATGGTTCATTGTGGGGAAACCGTTGTTTAGACAGAATGATAAATGCAAGGACACAGATGAGCCAAGAGAATGAAATAAAGGTGCTTAGTTTCTCTTGTCATGTGCTAATTCAGAGATTCCCACTTTCTAAATAAAAGAGTTTTTCCCGCCATCCGGCGGTGTTTTCTCATGCTCTCCCCATTCTCTCCGAAATCACGACTGTTTTTGGTTGCGGGTTGCGTGACACGATGTGCGGTTGTTCAGTTTTCACTTCAATCCAACTTTTTTCATAGTACAGCAGAAATAGAAAGAAAAATTGATTTCAAAATATCTGAAATGCCGTGAAGAGGAGTTGTTTTGTGAAATGAGACAGAGAGTTGATGCCGTTCACGCTTGAGATCTTCTAAATTTTCACCTTTCGGTATGTCTTTTATATACTAGAGCGAACTTTTCATTGCTGTTTGCATCAGATTGCAGCAGATTGTTTTGTTAGAATGTTAATTGTGGTAGACCTTTTATGGTAAATACATGTAGCTTAGCAAACAGTGGGGTTTTGTTTGTAAAACATGTAGTACTGTAGTAGTTAAAGAGATGCACATACTTCAGTTGTTCTTCGGTTTGAAAACCTGATTGACATTAAAAAAACATTGCAGTCATTGATTGAATCTAAGAGGAAAGTTCTCTCGTTGAATCTCAATTTACATAGTTTCAATTGTAGCGGATAATATTTAGTACAGATGAATACTTTTGCTCGAATTTTTGCTAAACTGGAATTCGATTTCCGATCAGCGCCGCGGATAATTAATGCATGTAGCTGTTGTAGCTCAGAAACCTAATCAAACAGCCGTCATGTTGTTGACACAGTGACAGTGGCTATGAAATTTGGTTGCTTTGTACAACTTCACTTACCAAAAGGGACTTTAAAATCTATGAAACTATCGCCTGTAATAAGGAATTCCAAGCTACTACATATATGTTTAAGATGTACTTTGGGCAACAAGTTTCGCTTGAGATAGTTTCAATCATTTCATGTTGCATCGGCGCAATGCGCAAGGAATTTTGTTTGCCACACATCAAGAAAAGGGTATACGCAATAAGCTAAATTTATTTGAAATGTGTTTACTTGTGCTTGCGTGACTCACTGTCTCAACTTTTGAAGAAAATTCATGAAAATTGCCTGTGCGTTTACTTCTCTCAACGGGTGGCTTTTCAATTACCCAAGCTAAATTTTCGATATGTTGCAGTACAGTAACATAGCTTTCTGCTGCTATAACTTTCATTGTAAAATTCGATGTACCAGGACAAGATTTATGGCAGAGAAGTTTCCTCATTTTCAAGTGTTTACCAAAGTGCTGAAAGTAGGACTGTTCGGGCTTTCAAAAAGACATGTAAAATTTATCTTCTTCTAATATTTTTACATCACTATGCTCTCAAAGGGTTATTCTACTCAACTGCAAAGAATCATTTCCATACGTTAAGGCGTCTTTCTTTCCGAGCGATTTAAATATGCAGCAAATCTCGGCAAATTTAATGGCGGCTGCGACCTGAACACGGCATTTTAGTTTTTGGCGGATTTCTGGAAAACGAAAAGTCTTTGGAAAGTTTGAATGTAATTTTCGTAAATAGGTCACCAAAGGGTTTCTCCTGACCAAATATGAAGAAATCCGAAAATTCAGTTTTGACGGCGAGTTCTCGATATTTACAGACAGCCGCTCTTAAATATGCTCATTTTTACTCACAGAAGCAACACTTTTGTTAGGGAAGCGTTTATTTAAAAACTAGTCAATGAAATTTTTGTCAAACGTTTTAATCTGAAGTTTAACATGCACGCGTATGTAATGCACTAACTCTGTAAATTTCAAGTGCATTGAATCATTTTAAGGGCGCGAAATAAAATTAAAAGTATAGGAGACTTTTGCATTCGTCTTCCAATTATTTGTTGACACCTGGTTTATTTCAGGACTTTCTCTTTTGTCTACATTCTACATATTTGCGCGCTTTTGAATCAACAAGCTTGCCATGCCTGCTTGTTACGCTTCGCTGCTGCGGAAACGATCGTGGAAATTCTTTTCATACTACAATGGCAATTAATTGCCATTATAGTATGAAATTGGATCAAACGAATTGCATTTTTATGACTGCTAAGATAAATGCTTTTAAATAACTCCATATCAGAGAAATGTATTTTTCGAATCAGCCGCATTTATGAATAAGGTCTATGTTTGCTGTCATATTCCTCATGCCGGGCAGTTTTCCATTAGGGATAACTAGTCTTGATATATGAAAATCTATTTTCTATTTAAAAGACAATTCATTTTTTTAATTCGTCTTCTAATAGAATGAAGTAATTTTTGTTTCGCGATGCCTTCCAAACGCAAAATACGGAAACCTTTCTCTTGTTTTCTGTTAAGAAATTTAAGCCTGGTTTCCATATAATCGCAAGGATCGCAGCGATCGCAGAAAAAAGTGTTGACAGTGTTGTGCGACCCTTGCGATCATACGGAGACCAAAAACTTTGTGATCCTTGCGATCGTTACGATCCTTGCGATCCGCAGAGATAGAAAAATTTCTATCTCTGCGATCCTTGCGATCCTTGCGATCCTTGCGATCGAGAGGTTTTTATTTGTAAACCACTCTTGCGATCCAAAATGTCCCAGAAAGCATTGCACCCCAAAGCCTTGTGTCCCATAATGCACTTAAAGTTTATCGGATCCAGGCCTACTCGACGTTTCCTTGCGATCGCTGCGATCATATGGAAACCTGATGTCTCAACGATCGCTGCGATTGTTGCGATCGTTGCGATTATATGGAAACCAGGCTTTAGAAACAAACACCATTGTTATGGTAGATCAGTTTCGAAAAAAGAACATGTTTAACCCTATTCAGCCTGGGGCAGGGGGGGGGGGGGGGGGGCGCTAACTTTCAACATTCATAACTTCTTAAAAATGTATTCAAACTCCATCAAACTTTGTGACTTTTCCTAAAAATTTTCTGGCAACAATTTCATGACAATTTATTGATCACGTGACTTGATGTTTCCATGGCAACAAGATTTTGACAGCCATGCTTTTTGAAATTTGTATATTTGTACCTTTGAATGAAGAAAAACAATGTTTATTGGTATAACTTTTATATTCTTACGTCATTTAGCATTTATTTATTGGTTTTGATTAATTTTGAGTCAATTTGGACGGTTTTTAAGAGGTTTTAAAAAAATTCAGAAATCCAAGATGGCGGATGCAAGATGGCGGCCGCATAACTAATTACCTAATAACTACGTCATATGATGTCATCGTTCCATTGTGCGGACCGCAAAGGAGACAGTTTTGGACGTACTATATACCTTCTAGGTTTCATTGTCATAGCCTGCCCCCCCCCCCCCACAAGGCTTAGGAACTCAAAAAAGCCCAGACCGAATAGGGTTAAACATGTTCTTTCTTCGAATGAACAAAAACAATGAACTGCAAGGCTGATCTGACCACGTAAAAAAGAAAAAAAAGTAAAATTTGCGAGACATCATCACGATAGAAAGGCCGATAAAGTAGGATCGTAAAGTACGATCCTACTTTCATTAATTATCGGTTTCTATCGTGATGATGTCTCGCAAATTTTACTTTTTTTCTTTTTTACGTGGTCAGATCAGCCTTGCAGTTCATTGTTTTTGTTCATTCATTTTTTTGGCTGGCTAGGTCTCTCATAGATCCCATGTATCATTAGCAGCATTATCGTTTGCGGTCTTCTGCAGTTTACTTTTTTTTTCTTTCTTCGAAACTGATCTACGATAACAAAGGATGCATTCAAGTTGGCAAAAATATTGGCAAACTGTTGGTGACAAATAGAAGTTATTCCTATTTCTGAAAACTACATTTTGAGTTGGCAAACTCGCCGTTGTACTTAATATGCCAACTTAGTATCCCTAAGTGGCGAATTGCCCGTACGTGAGGAATGTGAGAGCAAAAGTGGCAAATCCAGGTTACTTTCCTCTCCAAACAGTTTTAGTTTTTTAATCAGAGCACGGGAAGATCGCTTTTTCTGGCCTTACTTTTCGCATTTTCACGGCCGCCATTAAATTTGCATGTTCCTGCAGAAAAGCTCACCAGCTCTCTGTGACGTCACAGGAAGACGGGAAAATTCAAATGAGTAGTTTGTAGGAGAATTTACCCGGGCTAAAACCTGTTCGTTTCGACTATTTTTCCGGTTTTCCCGAATCATTAAGGCAAAAAATGCTAGGGTCTAGATGTGTTGTGTATGGGTGTGAGAAAGAGGCTTATGGAAATGCAGTAATTTCGCTATACAATTCGAAAAAGCCGAAACAATAGCACGCGTAAATTATGCATTGTTTTCTTTAGGTGTGCTATTGTTTTTCTTTTTTTCGAATTGTGTATTGAGATTGCTGCATTTTTATTTGGGACCGTAGGTCTTCTCAGATCCGATATTCTTTTTTTAACATGGTATTGGCCATGCATTCGTTGAAGGATGGTTTATGTCTATCCTCACTTTCTTTATCGCGACAACGACATGATATTTCGAATTCTTTGCCTGGTGCTCAAGGTCATGCGCTGTAACGTTGGTCGGTTGGCAAACATCTGATTTTGAACTCAGCTGAGGTCATCACCACGTGCAATACACTTTACACTTTATAGGCAATTCAAGCACAATTCTCCAGCAATACACAAAAGGGTTTAAAGAAGAATTAAGAAAAATCACCACCCCAATTTATCAAAATTATAGCTTGCCTCTTTACTTTCCCTCATCAATTAGGGGGAAGAAAAAAAAAAGAAGAAAAAAGAAGAAAAAGAATATATTATATTTTATGATTATCTCGACAATTATTTCTGAATTATATCGCCCGCCATAATTCAGAGAATCATGGGAACGTAAATAAAAAGTTTGAGCATAGCAAGTCAGAAACACATTAAAAAAAAATGAAATTTCGAAACTAACCTTTATTCCAGTTAAAATTGTTTTCAAATAATCCGCTGAAACTCGGTTCAGTTCACCTCCGGTAAAGCTTATTTCAGCGACAGCACTATAATCCTGCTCACCGTCAATTTTCAGGTCTGGATTCTCAACGAACATCAGCTTCATCTTCTAGCTTCTTGAGTTTCATCACATTTATTTTGGACGATTTTCTCATTTCTCATTGAATAATTCTAGATTTCTGTAAGAATTCTCGCCACGAAAACGCAACAGTGAAAAGTTTGGCAAAACGTTCGCTGATGGCGTCAGTTAGTTTTATCCGTGTGTACTCTTATTGACAAGAAAAATAGCCAATCAACGCGCGAGAATTGTAAAAATCACTTTTTTGTCTGCAAAAGCCAAAACTTCGAACTTTAAAACCTCTGAAACTTGAAATATTGTGGTCTTTAAAGACATTAAATTGATGAAAAAATTGGTTAAACAGGATCGGACAAAACTATAAAGACGATAAAGGTCGCGCGTGACAGCCTCTTAAGAATATTATTGCTCCCCACCAGATGACCTCAGTAGAGTTGACCTTCAACGGGTAGACGCCAAAATTTCAAAAGAACAAAGGTTGAATTAACTGTACACCCAACGTGCTCCCCAAAGGGAGCCCATTTTATATAACAGGGCGCATTTTGATAACAGTTGTATAACTAAAGTGGTTTTACCCTGTATAAATATTTGTTATAATTATTATTATTATTATTATTATTATGCAAACTTAGTTTGCATGGTAATTAACTCCCTTGGGATTATTTGAATATGCTATATAATAGATTGCATTGTGCCACATCCTGTCACTCAACTTGAGGCCGCGAGCTCAAATCTAGTGTAGCGAGGCGCGTTCAATGTTCTACCCAACTGACCTCATGGCTGATGCCGAACAAGTACCTCAAGCCGTCCCGGTTGAAGTTGTTCAACAAGTTGTGAACCCTCCTCATGCGGTTGCCCCGGCGGTTGCTCCAGCAGTTGTTCCGGCAGTCGCCCCAGCAGTTGTCCCAGCGGTGGAAGCGCAACAAGTTGTCGCTGGACAAGTTCAGGATGAGGTACGTTAAGTTCTCACCTTCGTTTCGTCTTTTCGGGGCTTTAGCTCGTTTCGTGCCGCAGACTAGTTAAATTCCTCGTGTTTGTCCTTAGTTTGCATGTAGTGGCGAGATACCCCAAGTTGTGCTTGTTCATTTTTGCATGAGCAGTAAAGTATCTAGAATTTGTTTGACTGTCCGGCGGGATAATTTCTAGTCGGCTAGGATTTCAAAAGCGTCCGCAAATACCTGTATAGGGGTCATCTTTTTGTGAGATTTATCGTGGTCTTCACGGTTTTTTATTTTTAGCTGTGTTATTGCGGGTTATATGTGGTCCTTTGGTCCTTATATTTTTTATTTTATTTACGCTTTAACGATAATGGTCTAATATTGTAATTATCTAACGCCAATAAATTAAATTAACAATATAATAATTGTAATATAATAGTAATTGTAATCATAGTTAATAAAACAGACTGGTTATGAAGCTCATCAAATTTCAAAAAGAGTGTACAAAGCTGCTTTGTTTTATGTTGAACGAACCGTGACCCTGCACATTGTGTTGTTGAACGTGTGAGCCCAAATGTTTCTACTGGTCAGTTGCTCATATGCATTTCAATACCTTTTGTGTTTTGTGCAGGGTCAAGGCAAACGAACAAAAGAAATGGAGAACAAAAACATATAACAAAGGACTGACTGAGTTTCATAATCAGTTTGTTCTATTAACTATGTTGTAATACAATAACATTTTGCTTTAGATTGTGAGTGGGAGATATTGTACTATCAATCGGAGATGGGATGATTCGGCTAGTGTTCGCGCAGTTTTTTCTTGCTTTAGTTTTTCTTTCAGTTACCTTAGTTCTAATTTGTGTGATGAATTGTCTGGATTCTCAAGTAAATCTATTAATAAATATTGCATTGGTTGCCAATCCTCGGTGTGTTATTCGCGTTTTATTTAACTTCATTAAGCTATTTCCCTTCGCACCTTGTAGCCCTTTTCGGTTGGGTATAGGTTCGTTTTACCCTTTTCTTGGTCGGGGTGAGTGACTCCTGTTGGTTTACCGTACCTCTCGGTAGCCACCAGACGTTCTGTTTCAGACGTGCTGAAGTTGCTCCCTCCTGATCGGGAACCCCGGGATTTGCTTTCTTATAGTCGCTGGTTTGGTGCTCTTCCATTTCTCGCGTTGCGTGATCCCTGTTTAAACTCTATTTTTTTTCTTCACCTCTCGTTGGATGGTGGGACATAAGAGAAAGATAATCCCGCTTGATGAAAATGGAAATGTTTTACGTTCAGACCCGTGGATGGAGTTTCGAAATCGTGCACTTGAAATTGAACAGCGACGGTCGTTCAAGTGGGTGAATATTTCCGGGGTTCCCGATCAGGAGGGGCTAGCAGCACTGACCGATTGGAAAGATGTAATTTCGTCGGGTGGGAGAATCCTATAGGCAAATGAATAACCTTAGGGGTTTTACCCAGGCTTTCCCGGTTTAGTATTAGTTTAGCTGTTCTACTACTAGAGAATAATTTGGTTCTGGCCTTTGTTAGCCTGGGTTGTATAATTAAGACATTTATTATGCTATTATAATGCTTGAAAGTGCGAATCTTGATATTTGTATCTCTATATTAGGTAAGGTCATCTATACTAGGTCTTTGTATAAAAAGTATCTTTCTTTTGATTATGTTAAGTAAGGAGTGGGAAACAGTAGTGTTTGTATGCGGGCCGAGTTTGTGGTTAATGGCAAGGACTGGAATAAACGTTTGTTGGCCCTGATACCGTTGGTGTGTTACTTTGGACTAAAGTATGGAGGTAGGCTAGGGGAAGGCCAGAGCGATTCCCCATACCTTATCTACATCTTATGAATAACAATACCTAGGGAGGAAATATTACACTATTATTATTGTCACATTTCAGAATTAAAATATAGTCTGGTTGAATTTTTATGAAATACGCGGAAGAGTTTAAAATCAGAACCACACCACACCACACCACACCAAATCGTCACATACCGTCACAATTTTATTATTAGGTAATTCCATGAAACCGCTTAAGTATTAATAATGGCATTAATGATCTGTTAGGTTGCTGGAAATAAAATCGTCTTAAGAAGTGCAAAAATGGTATTCGGACTTGTCTCTTAAATGTTCATTATAGATTTCAAATTATTTCTCAAATTTTTGTTTCGTCCAAAGTAAATAATTGGATTAATCGAGGACGGGATAAATGCCATTGCTAAAGACCAAGGCAACACAATAGAGTGAAATGTAGGATATCTTTTAAAAGTCTCCATAAAAAAACCTGGCGTCAGAGAAGCCATAAGTAAGATGGCGACAATGCACATATCAAGTGCCACTTTCTTTTCACGCTGATATACCGCTGACATCTGTTGCGAGGCAACGGCATCACCCAACTGACGGTTGTGATGACGAATGGCGAACAGCATTCTGGTGAAATTGACAATTGGGACCACGAGAAACAGCACACCAGCAATGACAATGGCGATGAAACGTGGCAGAGGAGGCAAAATAAAAAGAATGAGGATTGTACTGAGCAGCCAAATTACGCTGGTGAAGATAGCGATTTTCATCGCACCTGTAAAAAAGCGAGAACTTGTTTTAGTAAAAAATAATAGTAAGCATTAGGGAGCGAGAAATTAAGGAGTTCGATTAGCAACTTACACTGGGATTAATTGTAGCTATTCAACTCTGAAAAGGAGTTATTTTAACCCCGAAGGGAGTTACCCCTAATTACAAGAACGTTGTTTTATAAAAATAGCAAATAACAAATAGGAATTGAAAATTACCTTACTGATATTAACAGAGGAAAAAAGAAAACAAACTTTTTATGAAATTAAAAACTAATTATTTCTGAAATAAAACCAAAGGCCCCTATATGAGCCATCACGTGAATATGGAAGGTTTTTTTATATTTAATAGATGCCGGGAGTCATTTTAAAGTTCAAAAAAAGAAATTTTGTTTCAAAAACGATAACTGTGCATTGTGTGAAACAAGAGAACTTGATGACGTAATGCGTTAAATTTGTTGTGATCTTTGATTCAAGCGTTGGGATCCCACACGCTTATTATATTAGTAAACTGAGTACGATTATCTGTAAACTGCAAATGAAATTAAAATGGTAAATGTTAACTTGCCTGATGTTTTCTTGAATCTGTTGCGAGGCCAAGTGGAATGGTCGTCGTCGTGTGATGCATTTTGCGAGCGATACACTGTCAAAATGTTAATAAATTAATAACCAACAGTGAAACGCGAAACGAAAATAAGAGCCGCGTGACAGCATTAAAATAAAAAGCGGTGAGACGCGATAACCATAAAGAAGCATTGTGAAATATTGTAACAACGGTCAAAACTACGCGACGAGCATCGTTTCGTTTCGCAAAATGCATCTCACAACGAAGAATATTCCACTTGGCTTCGCAACAGATTCAAGAAAACAACAGGCAAGTGATACACATTTTAGTAAAGTTTCGCGACAACCGGTTGCTATTTTAACGAGATATGACGTCATAAGTAGCATGAGGTCAAGCCATTTTTGAATAAAACTGCGTGTTTTTCATTTTTGTTTTCGGTAAAAAACATATAAAATGCTACCAAAAGCATCAAAATGTTTAATTTTTTGTTATTTTGCAACTCTAGCAAAAAATATTTGCAATTTTTGCATTTTTCCGATAAATTTGAATTTTAATAAAACCCAAGATGGCGGCTATATTGGAGGCCATTTTGAATGACGTCACGGACCCCAGCAGCGCCACAACCCATAATATTTACCTTATCACAGGCTATCTATTAGACGTAAAATATTACCGAAATATTGCAACATCGCAAAAACCCAAGGGAGGGGTTGCGACAATTTCTCCCCTTGTACCACGGCGGGGGTATACGTTTGCGTGTTCGTCCGAGGGTTAAAACATTACGCCACCCGGCACCGCGGCAGAACGTTTGCGCATGCGTAAACTTCAAGCACTTCCGGTCCGTTAAACACAACACTTCTGCATGAACCAACAGACCTAGATTTTCTAGATGCAATGATGAAAGGACCAAAACCGAAGAAAATTATGCTACGTACACGATCGGTTCTTGCATGAATACATTTCGAGATGGAGTGAAGACTTGTTTTTTGTGAAAAAATGCGATGCAAAAATTATTTGTTCATATTTCGTTGTTGGTGCAAACACCAAACCCCTTGGTGCAAACGCTTGAAACTTGAACGATGAAAAAACTTTTCAACGAAACAAACCTTTTCTCTACCTTTGTTTTATAACTCTTACTTTTTGTTTTCAAACTTCGCGGTACGGGAGTTTTATGTTGTTTATGTTGTAGTTCATTTTTTATTTCAGGTAATTTTTGTTTTTCCTTTGTTTCAAATTCATGAGCATATATTACCATACCCAAAAACAATGGAAAAATAAAAATTACCCGAGATAAAAACATTAACTACAACATTTACATGGGATTACAGTATGTCACCGGAAATGCGTAATTCACCGGATGCTCAGTTTTCTACTCATGCGCAGTGCGTTCTGCCGCGGTGTCACGCCACCCAGTTCTCAATGCGTATTTGTGTCACGCTAAGAATTTTTTTAATTGATCGTTTTGGAAACGAAATTTGGTTTATGCCACCGAATCCGAGAGCTTTTAGAAACAACATTTACCGTGCAGTAGCGTTTAAATAAGTCTTGAAAAATCCATTTGAAGTCCGCAGAGCGGTTTTAATTTCCATACCAAGAGAAAATGATCTAAAGGCTGGTTTTCACTGGCGACGGAGTCAGGGTCGGAGTCGTAGTCGCATTCGTAAGAGCGCTTCCGACCTAGTGAAAATCAAAATTCGGAGTCGTAAGCGGAGTTATAAGCTCGACGGAATCGGAGTAGGAAGAATCAGAACGGTTCCATTTTCTTTCGATTCCGGTTATGACTCCGTAATCTTCTTCCGATTCTGTCGGTTTGATTTCCACTAGATCGTAATGCTTTGCGCTTCTGATTACGACTCCGACTCCGACTCCGTCGTTAGTGAAAACCAGCCTTAAGAGAACAGAACAGCGTGCCCAGTGATAATTATTACTCATGCGCAAAGCGGTATGAGTTAAGGTTTGTGCTCCGTTTTTCTCTTTTTTTGTGTGTCACATTAGTGCTTGCAAATTTATGCATGCATATTTTAGTTTCATTATTTTCTTTACTTTCGGCTACTCTCACTTCCGGTTCTAAACAATAACGTCAGCAAAGTATCACCACACCGTATCCTAGAACCCTCGTTACATTGCTTTGTCCACGTTAGGTATATATACCACACAGAAGAATCACTGGCTTCCTTGTGGTACAGCTTTCATTTATAAAACATTCATTAGTAACAACGTGGTTTGCAGGAACGATGACTGAATGAAAGGAGTAACTCTTCTCCATGTCGGACATAGACAGATAGATTTTTTTTATTTATATATGCACGGTAAAATTCATTAGCTATATTACATATTGAATAAAGTAAATACTAGAAGTTTATGCAACAACACTAAAACCTAAATGTAGCTACTCTAAAATCTAAAATATATGATACAATATGGACTAAAATCTAAACTTAAAGCCGCTTTCCATGAATGCCGTGCCTTAAAATATATCCTTTATCAGGTTTTTAAATTACCCAAGAAATTGTGCTTGCCTTGCTTCGTGTGGTAGGCTGTTCCAGGCAGCAGCACCACTATAGCTGAAGCTATTTTTGTAGAAATTTGTCCGTGGCAACGGAACATTAACTTTGCTTGCAGAGTCCCTCGGGGTGTAGGCAGACTCGCTCTTGTTTAAAATATACCATAAAACTTTGGGGCCTCTTGTTTTCAATCTAATATTAGCTTGCGCCAATGCTGTGTGAGTTATTTTCATTCTCTCTTTCATAATCGCACGGTGTCTATTCCACAGAGATCATATATCATATATCACATAGCTCTTATTATTGCTGGGGGTATTTTGCTTGTTCAGCGAATTATTTCAATGACTCTTGTAATTTTAAACAATTTTCCAGAAAAGTGAAATTAGATCCCTCATTTAGGGAACTTAATTTTAACATTTTATCTGTTCAATCGGTGCCTAAGTAGTTAATATTATGAATGTATTATATTTTCTTATTTATTATAGACTAGTGCACGACTCCTCAAGCATATTAATTGCTTCAATTATTGATCGTGTTTAAATAAAGGATCTACTACTACTACTACTACTGCTGCTGCTGCTACTACTACTACTACTACTACTACTACTACTACTACTACTACTACTACTACTACTACTATTGTAACGATCGTAACGTATATACTCACTTTTATGTTCAAGCCCCCGTCGAAGGTTTGTGTTTCAAACCGAAATATCGGGCACAAAAATAAATTTTTATTTTAGTTTATTTTGTTCTTAATGACTCTGTGTTTTCTCCGCCGTAAGAATCAGTTTGTCGTGTTGTTTTACAATGGTGAAAATAGTCAGATAAACCGGTAGTTTCTTGGTGTTGCGGATGGTGTGATCACCAAATGACGTAAAACAAAAGATTCAAAAGACACTGAACAATACCCGCACCACAACACAAAAGCTAACCAACAATGGCTTCCGCAACACCAAGAAACACCCGATAAACCAAAGGTATGGCACGCATTCTGATTGGTTAATACAGGTAGATTGGTCAATAAAACAAAACATTTACCTTCTTTCGTGGCCCTAGAACGATAGACCAAAGGTCTGGATAAAGCATAATGGCGATCAAAACTGATAATTAGCACGTTGACGAAAGATAAGCCGCCAATAAACACCATGAAAATGTAATAAATGTCAAAAATCAGGGCTTGGTGTAGACACGACTGCTCTACTCTTTGATAAACCAATCGCCACGCGACAAACATGGGCTGAACAATGAAACCCGTAAGGCAATCTGTGGAGGCCAGGCTGCACAACAGAATGTTGCATGGTTTCTGCAAAGAGGGCTTCTTGATAATAGTGACAATGATGGCCAAGTTACTGAGGAATGCAAAGACAGCACAGGATCCATTGACGGTAGCAAGTAGAATGTTGTTGATGTAGGCAGCCGTGTCCTTCATGGGGATTCCAATCCAATGTGGCAGCCCACAAATGGTGCCATTCCAGTCAATGAAACCCATTTCGTCTTCTGCAGATTTAATTGGTTGTTTTTTCAAGAGATTAAATGTATATATATATATATATGGTTAAATTTTGTCTCAGAATCAAGACATTTTCAGTCTGTTTATAGCTTATATCACCTAATATCCAAAAAATGTGGTTTCATTGCAATATAAGGCAAGTTTAAAATTCTACGCTTTGTCAAAGTTTTGTGTTTTGACCGGAAACTGGCTCCATTGACCGAGAAAGGGACTGGGTCGATTACCCGTTTTCGGTTCTGCGATGGCTTTGAACAGCGGAGGATAAAACAAAATGGCGCCCAAGTGAAGAAATCGAAGGAACTGAACTGTTCATGGTGTATTTTGGCTGTTTGACGTACAGATTTTCAGATTTTAGCTTCAGAACTAGTAGGAACAGTAGGGAAAATGGAAAATCTCGTAAACTATTGATTATTATCCTACAAAACTTGGTGGGATGAACAACTGCATGCAAATGCACAAACGTAGTTTTAATACCGGCTAAAGAGTGAAGTATAGTTTAAAAAATAATTTTTATAGCGAGTGTGCTGTTCGAAATTGAAAAATATTCATTTTCACTGAAAATATTTCAATTCAAAGTGGTATTAAAACTACGTCAGTGCAAAATGTGCTATTGAAGCAGATTCAACGCAGTTTTGGCCATATTTTTAAATACCATAGAAGAAAAACCGAAAGTTCATGATTTTGGTTTCATTAATATTTAAACCAGTAAGCGCCACAGGTAGCCAAAATAGAAAATCTCTTGACATGTCGGTGTTCTCTTATAACCATTATGCCATCCAAAAGGAATGAGAATAACTCAGGCACTGTATAAGTATTTTATTTTATTTTTCAAAATTCACAATTTTACCCAGGGCACATACCTTAAGAGATACATTATCAATTTTCCAGAAGCATGCACAAATAAAAAATCATAGAACAAAGTTCGGTTCGTCCGGCAATCGGATGAAATTAAACTCACAAAGAATTTAATCTATCAGACTAAGTCGAATGTTCGATAAAATTAAACTTTGATATTCGTTTTTTTGTACACTTACTTTTACTGTAAATTAGTTTTGGTCATTCCTTCATTAAAACTCTTGTCTAAGTCTAACATTTATCATTGTCATATTATACAGACCGCACCCTCTTGGCAGTGCTACTTTCTACCGTTTAAGAATACGAAAAAAATGTTGTAAATATGTTATAACTTTTCATCCTATTTAATTTCTTCTCAATGTCGCCTGGAATCAAATGTTTACAAAACCGCGCAAGAAGAAAGACTGGAAATAGTCCGCTGTGACGTCAATACAAGAATGCCGGTGTCGCGTTTTCTCGGTTCCTCACATTTTTTGGTGCTCCTTGAGGAAGAAACATGGTTCTATTGAGGTGTGTTGTCTATGGTTGTAGCAACACGCACCAAAAAACGGAGGAACTGAGAAACCGCGACACTGGCATTCTTGTATTGACGTCACAGCGGACTATTTCCAGTCTTTCTTCTTGCGCGGTTTTGTAACCCACCGGAAGTGAAATTTCACGTTTTCAGACGGCTAAATCAAGGACAAGAAAAATCGATATCGAAAATCTTTTTTCGACTTTCTTATCAGAACGCCATGTAGATTTCATCAAGCAAATAAAAAAATATCTGTCATATACACTTTAATGACTGGTCCCGAGGGAAACAGTGAATTTTGTTTCCTGAGGGATCAGCCATTAAGTGATTTGTTATATAGCAACACAAAAACACAACACAACACAATTTGAAAATCTCGCCAAGCACTCGAGGTAAACATCAGTTGCATGATAATCCTGCCACCTATTGTCACGGTAGCGGGTAACAGTGCACTGTTACCCTCTGACGTAAAAAAAGGTTCCCAATCATGTACGTTTGGCGGGAAACAGTTTGTTTGTTAGATGTCATGTGACTATGAATCAAGCGATAAACACGCATTGTATTGAAAAAAACTCCAGCTATATAATAATCTTTTAGTTGAATATTTTAGCGGCAGAAAATGTTAGGGAAATTTTAGCGGGATCAACTTGAATCTTGATTTATCCTAAACATTTCAAGTTGTAAACCATTTCCATCCTGGCCATCCGCTGCTAAAAACAGGCATTAGTAGTTTCGGTGCACTAAAATAGTAATTGTTAACAAAATTAAACCATTTTTTTTAGATTTCATTTGATACAAATATGTCTTTTGGTTTTTCAATGTGATACTAGAATCTGGTGACATGGCCCCTTCCAAGTGACAGCATAGGTGATGATACTGTCATAATGTACTGGGCCGAGTTGTTCGAAGGACGATTAGCGCTAATCCAGGGTTAATTACTATGACAACTCATATGTTCTGTTGACAGTTAGTCCAGGTTTAGTGTTAATCAGGGCCGAGTTGTTCGAAGGACGATTAGCGCTAATCCAGGGTTAATTACCATAACAACTCATATGTTCTGTTGACAGTTAGTCCAGGTTTAGTGTTAATCAGGCTTTGAACAACTCGGCCTGATTGTCACAGTATTTCAGAGTGATTTTCTGGCTTGTGCTCCCATTGCCGTTTTTTAGCATAATTCTGTTGTTTTTATAAGTAAAGGTTTTTTAAAAAGTTTAGTAGTAAAAACTAGTGGGATTAAAACGCGGCGTTTCGACCGTTCTACGGTCATTATCAAGCAAAAGTAAGGATAAGAATTTACATAAGTACTAAATATATGGTTGAACAAAGAAGTGAAATATGAAAAACGGGGTGTTAAAAACTAACAATACTAGAAATACGTGTCTCGCAGAACCTCGCGAAGCTCGGGGGAGGATGCACTGCAAAATTTTAGCAATGTGGGAGAGATGGAATTTCTGATTTGACTGGAGGAGAGGTTGGGTTGCATGCCGGCAATGGCCCTGAAATTTAAAGTTGAGACATTCTTGTCGCCAGTCGCTTCGATTTAACTTGACGAGACAGTCAAACTTGTTCTTGCATTTTTTAAGGATGGTGAAATTCTAGGTGAGATCATCCGGTGTACAGGAATGCTTATCACGAAAATGCTTGCCAATAGACGAAGACGTGTGTCTGTGTTCGTCCAGGCGTTGATGTAAATGCCGTCGTGTGAAACCAACATAACCTGCATCACACAGGTCACATTTAAATTTGTAAACAAGACATTGTTGGTTAACAAGCGGCGGTTTAACTTCGCGCAATTTCAGATGTTGTTTGATCTTCTGGCTTACAAACACAGGCTGGATGGTCTTGCCAATTTTCTGACTCGGATCTTTGAGTTGTGTTCGTACAATATCAGCTGAAGCCTGGTCTTTAAATGGCAAAACAAGACGAACAGGATCTTGTACGTTGGTAGCAGCTGGTAATTTGGAAACTGGTTGATCACATGCTTTGTCTGCAATGAAACGAGTGATGGTGGAATTAACTAATTTGTCTGAGTAATAATCTTTCAACACCTATTGCTATGGTGTTGAAAGGTTTACCTGAGGGATATAAAACGTTTTCAGCCATTGTTTCGCAACGCGACAAGAACGAAGATAAGATGAAGTTCCAAGAGTTTAAGGTCGCACTGAGGAGTTATGAAGAGACGGAGAAATCACGTACCCCATCACAAACTGGCGACGACAGCGTCATGAACTGTAAGCAGAAGAACCCACCGCCAAACGGCCCTGTAACGTGCTATTCCTGTGGTCAGTCTGGATATAAGTCGCCACAGTGCCGGTCTAAGGACAAGAAGAATCCGAAGAAAGAAAACAACCGATGGTGCAGCCACTGCAGGTCGAAGACTCACAATACAGAAGTATGTCGCAAGAAAGACACCGCAAAAACCGTGAGTGATGAGAACAAGGAT
Organism: Dendrophyllia cribrosa; assembly: GCA_024195265.1. Taxonomy (NCBI): domain Eukaryota; kingdom Metazoa; phylum Cnidaria; class Anthozoa; order Scleractinia; family Dendrophylliidae; genus Dendrophyllia; species Dendrophyllia cribrosa. Next base: position 40,104,390 of record JAJLRJ010000004.1, read on the forward strand.
GCTTCATTTGCGTTCAAAGTGACTGTGGACAATTTTAATTCCATTAGAGACAACTCCTTGTTAGTAGATACTGGAGCTACTGCTCATATTCTTAATGACAAATCTAAGTTTTTGAAATTTGATGACAAGTTTAAACCCGAAAACCATTACATAGAATTAGCGGATGGTAGTAGAGCATGTGGCATTGTATCTGCCAAGGGCAGAGCAAAAGTTCTTCTACATGATTTAGAGGGTGTTCCCCATGAAATTTTTCTTGAAGATGCTTTGTATATACCTAGCTATAAGCAGAACATATTTTCTGTCCAAGCAGCAGTCAATATGGGAGGTGCCGTAAACTTGACACCAAATTTCTCTGAGTTGAGTGCCCCAGATGGTACGAAATTTTCCATAAAGAAATATGGTAAGCTGTATTATCTCAACTATACAAATCCTAATAGTGGAGCTTACAGTGCTGAAGTATGGCACAAAATACTAGGGCACTGCAATATGAATGATGTGTTTAAACTAGAGAATGTAGTCGAAGGGATGAAAATTGCCACAAAGGTACCTAAGCTTGATTGTGACACCTGTGTGCAAGGGAAAATGTCCCAATATCGAAATAGGGAACCAGACCGCCGTGCCTCTTCACCCCTACAGTTAGTCCATAGTGACCTAGCGGGTCCTATCACTCCAGAATCAAAGGATGGTCACAAGTATGCAATGGTATTTGTAGATGACTATTCAGGTGCTCTCGGAGTTTATTTTCTCAAAAATAAGTCTGATGCTGTAAGGGCAACTGAGCAATTCTTAGCTGATACTGCACCGTATGGTACAGTGAAACGATTGCGATCTGACAATGGAGGTGAATACATTAGTGAAGAATTCAAATCCCTCCTGTTGAAAAACCATATTAAGCATGAATTTTCTGCTCCCTACTCACCCCATCTAAATGGAACAGCTGAAAGAGCCTGGAGATCACTTTTTGATATGGCTAGATGCCTGCTAATTGATGCAGAATTACCCAAGCAGTTATGGACATATGCTGTCATGACATCAGCTTATATACGCAACAGATGTTACAACCCCAGAACGGGTAAAACCCCCTATGAGTATCTGACAGGTATCAAACCAAATTTGTCTAACATGCATACATTTGGTACAGTGTGTTATGCTTATGCACAGAACAAAACCAAATTAGATCCTAGGGCTGAGAAAGGTATTTTTGTTGGTTATGACAGGTCTAGCCCTGCATTTCTTGTTTATTACCCTGATCAAAACAATGTCAAGAAAATCCGATGTGTCAAGTTCACTGAGAAGTTTGACTGTGTTGATGAAAATTTACTTCCTGATTCTGTTAAAGCAGCAGAACCTGAAATGCCAAAACCTGAAATGGGCAGGAAAGTATAAGGCGTTACCTCATTAGATATCGTGCTAGACCAAGGTATCTTGATGACTATGTAACTGGGGAGGAACTTGACAATGCAGTTGATGATGCTGCAAATTGTACTGTTGATTTCTGTTACAGAGTAAGTAATGTTCCAGAGTCCTACCAAGATGCCATCTCATCCCCAGACTCCAGTAAGTGGAGAGATGCAATGAATGAAGAGTTAGATGCATTATGGGACAATGAAACATTTGAACTCACTCTTTAACCAGAGGGTAAAATCTCAGTGGGGGGAAAGTGGGTCTACGCAATAAAATTAGATCCCAATGGGAAGGAAAAGTACAAGGCACGATTTGTTGCTAAGGGCTACTCCCAGGCCCCAGGTATAGATTATCATGAGACTTTTTCACCAACTGCTCGTATAACTTCAGTTCGCATGCTAATACAGTTAGCAATTCAGATGGGTATGGTAGTACATCAGATGGATGTTAAGACGGCCTATTTAAATGCTCCCATCGACTGTGAGTTATACATAGAGCAACCTGAAGGTTATGAGAGAAAAGGCCCCAATGGTGAAAAGCTTGTTTGTAAACTAAAGAAATCTCTATATGGCCTGAAACAGAGTGGTCGGAACTGGAATTGTTTGTTACATAGTTATTTAACACAAGAAGGGTTTGTACAATCCCTAGCTGATCCATGTGTTTATGTTCAGAGTACTAAATTTGGCCAAGTAATTGCAATTGTATGGGTAGATGACATTATTATTGCAGGTAGTAACACGGACGTATTGAAAAAGGCCAAAGAGTCTCTTATGATGAGATTCAAAATGAAAGACCTAGGTGTTTTATCATGGTTCCTAGGCATCCAATTCAAATGTGAAAATGACTGTATTGAAATGAGCCAAAGCAAGTTTGTGGAAAAGATTCTCGAAAGGTTCAACATGACTGATTGCAAGCCAAAAGCAGTCCCATGCGAGTTGGGCGCAAATAAAGCCACTACGGTAAATGAAAGTGCATTTGAAAATGTAAGCCTGTATCGTGAAATTGTTGGAAGTTTAATTTATCTCATGACTTGCACAAGACCCGATTTGTGTTATGTTGTGACGTATCTATCCCAACATCTGTCAAAGCCAATGAAATCACATTATGGGATGGCTAAGCAAGTCCTGAGGTATTTAAAGGGTACTCATAACAGATGCTTAAAGTTTGTTAAGGGAACTCAACTGAAACTAGTGGGATATAGTGACTCAGACTGGGCTATGTCTAATGATAGACGCAGCATTAGTGGTTATGCATTCAAGTTATGCGATGAAAGCTCACTGATTTCATGGAAAAGCAAAAAGCAATCTATTGTAGCATTGTCTTCATGTGAAGCTGAATATGTAGCTTTAGCCACTGCTACACAGGAAGCTAAATTTCTTAGACAACTTTTAGCTGATCTAATGTGTCATCCTTGCAAGAAAGTTTGTATGTATGTAGATAACCAGGGAGCAATTGCGTTAGCTAACAACCCTGTACATCACAAAAGATCAAAGCATATTGACGTGAAATATCACTATGTAAGACTAGAGATTCAGAATGGAGCTGTCAGCTTAACTTATGTACCTACACATAACAATGTTGCAGACGTATTTACCAAACCTGTAGCTAGAGTTAAACTTGATAGACTGTTAATGTAGCGAACCCCAAGTTGTGTTTGAGTGGGGGTGTTGGATACAAACTCAACTTGTAAATCTACTTGTAACCGGAAGTTAGTTACCGGAAGTGCATGTATGAGACTGTAACACTAGGTCGAGGCTGATTGCACTGTATTGCATCAGCCCACATCATGGTGAACGTTGTGGAAGAAATCTGTTTGTTGGAATAAAAACTGAGTTGTGTTTTACGTGAAGTTTGTCTTGTCCACCAAGAACTATGGCCACGCTTGCAACATTTACAAAGGTTTTACAAAGGTTTTGCAAAGGAATGGTTTAAACATAAAATATTGACATTCATACACTAACGCACCCAGATACGTAAATATTAAAAAACTATATAAGTAACAAACCCTACTTTTAAATTCATCATTCAACAAATTCCTATTCTAAAATTACTAGGAAAAAAAAAACAGTTAGACTGTTAAGATACTTCTTCCACTTAAGGTTCAGATTGGACTCCTTTTTAATCGACTTCATAGCTTGGGATTCAATTCGATAAACGTAACCAAGTTTAATAATAAACAATCTTATTGAAGGGTGGATATTTTTGTTTCGACAATCATAAATATGTTGTTTAGCGCAGGAGCCCATAATGAAACGGCGTTTTTACAAGTAGGTTTATTTTTAGATAAGCCTTTCCCGTGAATTGGTTTCGGAAAACCAATCACAAGCAATTGAATAATTAATAACATTCACATATTCACATAGCGACTGGAAATCAGACATTCGCCACACAGGAATGTGAACATGTGAATAGTTATTAATTATGTAATTGCTTGTGATTGGCTTTCCGAAACCAATTCGCGGGAAAGGCTTATCTAAAAATAAAGCTACTTGTAAAAACGCCGTTGCACGAATTTATGGTAGTTGCACGCTCCGGGTAATGGGCTTCTGTTAGCGATAATTAAAAGATGATTAAGAAAATCTTCTTCCCTGCGCCAAATTTCAAAACAACTTATCTGCATCGGATAGTTCGTCTAACTTAATGTTCCCATTTTTGCAGCACTCAGAAAAGTCCAGCCAAAACCTCCCTGTGATATGACAAGACAGAAACAGATGTTCAAGGGATTCACTCTCTTCTCCGCAAAACGTGCATACTGCGGATGGTTTCAAACCAATTTTGTGAAGGAAGGCGTTTGTAATTAAATACCTATGTAAAATTTTATATTGAAACTCACGAGTTCTCGTGTCCATAGCCACCTTGAACGGTAGTTTGTAAATTTCGTTCCATTCAAAATTAACACTAGAGAATAGTTCCTCAGATCTTGCTTGAGCCGTTGGTGTTGTTTCAAAACTAGAGCGTATTTCCATGTAGATATTTTTAGAAATTGTCTTATTTAGAAGCACATCCTGATCATCCAAACGTAATTTATGTCTATATTTCTTGATATTACCATAAATGATTTGTTTAGATACAATTTCCCTTTCAGAAAGACCTCTATTGGAACTTCGTAATTATTTCTAGCAAGGTAGATAATGTAATTTGTGATTACACCGTACTATCATAAATTACTATTTTGCCGGCACGTATCAGGGGTCTGGGGAGGGTGTTAGCGCGCAGTGAGTCATGGGATTCGAGTTTGTAATTTGGAGCCGTTAGTAAGGTGTGACATTCTACGGTCAGCCTTCGCAGTGCTAGGTTCACTTTCGTTTTGTTCACGTTGTCTTATTCAGTTCGTCGAGTTCTAGTTATGGATGAGTCTAAAGTTAGAGAGATCGTTGGCAATAGCAACAAAGATCTGCTCTCCCAAATCAAGGTTCTTGTTTCTTCCTCGATATCCGATCTAAAAAGATCCAGCGAGTCCAACTCGGCCGAGCAAATGTCGGAGATAAAGAAGTTGAAGAGAGACGCTCCCCCTACGTTTAACAAGAAGAGCAACGAGGACCAGTTTAAAACAGTCAAATCTGTGCTTGAGACAGTACAGGACGCATCTTCTGCGTTGCAGCGCAATGACCTCGCCAAAACCAAGGAACACTTGGATGAAGGTATGTCTCTGCTTAAAGAGCGCCAGAAATTAATTCTCTTAGCGGACAAGTCGCCGTATGGCTGGAAAACAGTCCTTGAGTATAAGCATCATGATTTGGCTGAGGATGACGAGGACGAGAAGAAGATTTATAGAGCTGAAGCCAGGGCTGCCAAAGCTTCTAAGCGTTTCGCCTCGCGGGGTTCTCTTTTCCAGCGTCGTGGATCGTCCGCCATGCAGCGTTCGCACCCTACGGTCGCTCATTTTCCTGGTCCTTTGGCAAGGCTTAATGCTCAATCGTCGACGGCCAGATCTGTGGGCCTTTGCTTTGCTTGTGGAAAGCCAGGTCATTGGTGGGCCGCATGCCCTAGTTTGCTTGTTCATTCTAATGCCCAAAGTCATCAGGCGAAATGAACAGCCGTGAGCGGAACGGATTTGTCCAGGCGAGCCGCATCTTGTTGCCTTGAGCGTTTCAATTTTCATTCAGTTGTAATCTTTACTGTATTTCGCGTTTTTGTTTGTTAATTTTTTGTTACAGATTACAGTTATTTCCATAAGTCAATTTGTTTTCATATTGCGCGTTATTATTCTGCTCCTAATTGTTTATAAGCTATTTATTTTATATTCCCACTTTATTTAATATTTTTCAGACCTTGATTTTGAGGCCTTGTCTGTATCACGTCAGAGCGATTGCACTTTTGTAGATGCTCAATTATCTTGCTATGAAGTCAAATCCGGTGATGTTCCTGTTTCTGTCAGAGGCAGATTACGTAAATGTATTCAGTTTTGTAAGGATATTGGCGCGTCGCCTTTTATTCTCTGCGTTATAGAATTTGGCTACAAATTACCGTTGCTGCAAATTCCACCGCCTTTTGTTGCTGCGAATAATAATTCGGCACTTCGGGAATCTGTTTTTGTAGACGGTGCCATTAGCGACCTCCTTAATTTGGAATGTATCACTGAGGTTTTCGTGCCTCCTGCAATTATCAATCCATTGTCTGTTTCCATTCAGAAATCGGGGAAAAAGCGCCTGATCTTGGATCTTCGACACGTCAACCAGTATCTTTTCAAATCCAATTTTCGATGTGAAGATGTTTCTATTGCAAAGCAAGTGCTTAACTCTGGGGACTTCATGTTTTCCTTCGAACTCAAATCTGGGTACCATCACGTTGACATTTTCCCTGAACACAGGCAATATCTGTCGTTTTCTTGGACATTTTCATCGGGGATTACTAGATATTTTCAGTTTTCAGTTTTGCCCTTTGGTATTAGCTCTGCGCCTTATTTGTTTACCAAGCTTCTTAAACCGTTAGTTAAGAAATGGAGATCCGAAGGCAAGTCGATTGTTGTTTTTCTGGATGACGGATTGGGGACTGCTCCGAATTATATTAAGGCAAAAATTTCAAGTTTGTCAGTGCATGATTTATTGAAGTCTGGCTTTGTCCCTAATGAAGAGAAATCGCTTTGGGAGCCAACTCAAGTTATCACCTGGCTGGGGACTGTTATTGACACTTCTAAATGTCTCATTTCTGCTACGCCAAGAAGAATACAGTCTCTGTCGGAAGATTTATCCTGTCTTTTGGACTCTAGCAACCCTTCTCACCAGACTTGGGTGCGCAAGCTCGCCAGCGTCTGCGGTAAAATTATTTCCCTTGGAAATTGTGTTGGCAACGTAGCCAGGCTTATGACTAGAAATATTTTCGCTGTTATCCATACCGCTGAGACTTGGAATTCGTCGGTTTCTTGGACGCCCGAATGCGTGGATGAATTAAATTTCTGGAAGCTTAATGTCGCTCACATTAACGGTGTGCCTCTGTGGCCTATTAAGCGTAAGCCCTCGAAGATTGTTTATTCTGATGCGTCTAATTCCGCTTGCGGCAGTTTCATAGATCTTGAAGGCAAAATTTTTCACCAGAATTGGTCTGACTTCGAGAGGTCGCAAAGTTCTACGTTTCGTGAGCTCCTTGCAGTGTTTTTGTCTCTGCAAGCGTTTATTGATTCACTCCGTTCCCAGACTGTCGTTTGGTACACCGATAATCAGAATGTTGTGCGTATCGTGAACATTGGCTCCAAGGTTCCGGCTCTGCAGCGGATAGCTCTGGATATTCATCGCATCTGTCTTCGTGCCTCGATTAGTGTCGATGTTCAGTGGATTCCTAGGGATCACAACACTTTTGCCGACGACATCAGCAAGCTAGTTGATCTTGATGATTACTCGATCAATGACGATGTTTTCTATTCTCTAGACGAGCGTTGGGGTCCTCACTCCTGTGACAGATTTGCTTCTTGTTACAACGCCAAGCTTCCGAAATTCAACACCAGATTTTATCAGCAAGGTACCTCCGGCGTTAATGCCTTTGCGCAGGATTGGGCCTATGACAACAACTGGCTCTGCCCTCCTGTTTGTCTAACGTGTAAAGTTCTTGCCCACATGCAGGTTTGCAATGCAGCTGGTACTCTCGTGGTTCCCCTTTGGAGATCTGCGCATTTTTGGCCTCGATTATGCTTCGATGGTTTGCATTGGAGTAGTTTCGTCCATGACTGGATCATGCTTCCTGACCTTCCAAATTTGTTTGTCCGGGGCAAAGCTAAGAATTCAATCTTCGGTCGCGGTACCCTAGCATTTCCCTCGGTGGCGCTGCGTATCGACTTTAGAATTCCGCCCAGGCAAGGGTCTGTTCTCGTTTGTGAGGCTTTTCGAGTTCCGGACGTCTAGATATTTCATAGTATACTTGCAACTTGGTGCTTACATGTTTTTGTTTACTTGGATGGGCTAGATGCCCTTTTCACCCATGGTGGGTTTAGTATGAGAGGCTGTTGTTTATTTATATCGTATGCAACTCGATGTTGCAGAGACTTTGGGGTCTTAAGTTTTTAACCCTTGGTGGGACAGTACCCTTGATGGGTTATCTGTTACGATTGTTGTGTAATATTCACCCTTAGTGGGACAGTACCCTTGATGGGTTATATATTTTCCCTAGTGGCACAGTACCCTTGATGGGTTTTTTGTTTTTATTTTTGATATCCACCCTTGTTGAGCTGTCGTTTGTGTTTATTTTTTCCTCATATACGAGTTTTGTTGTAAAATTGATTTTCTTACAGAAACGCTTGTGTATTTGACGCATTTTCCCCTTGGATGCAATTAAATTGTTGACTATTTCTTCTTTACTTTACAGAGCCCTGTTAGTTTTGTATTGTTATTGTTTGTTATTTGTTTTCTTTTTGTTTTCGGTTTTTTCTTTTAGACATTTTTACTACAGATTTCTGGTGTACATCTTCTCCGATGTCGCATGAGGTTGCCTCCTTACTGGAAAAGCTCAAGACAACAGTTATTGCTTCCAGGGCCCCCGGTACTTCTTCGAACTATACGAGGATGTTCAACAGATGGAGGTCTTTTGCTACAGAGCGCCTTGGTATCGTTGCAGTTTTTCCTGTGGAGCCCATCAGTTGTGCTTTGTTTCTGCAGTATCTGCTGGATTCAACCAATTCCGTTTCTTCGATCCACTGCGCGTTCTACGCGTTCAAATGGTTGCATGATCTTGCTGGCGTTCCTTCCCCTACTTCACATCCTACAGTGATTGCAGTCAAAGAAGGAGCGGTCCGTCTCGCGTCGTCTCCTGTCAGTCATCGGAAAGAGCCACTTGAGGTTGCGCATCTCAGGAAACTAATGGATAAGACTGATCTGAATGATCTTTTGCAGCTGCGTAGTTTAGTTATGTTTGTCTTAGCCTTTTCAGGCTTTTTAAGATTTTCTGAATTGTCACTTATTCGTGCTAAAGTTATTAAGTTTAGTGATGGCTTTATTTCTATTTTTATTGAGAAGAGCAAAACGGACCAGTTAAGGGATGGTCAGTCAGTTGTAATCGTTAAGTCTTGTTCTAGCCTGTGCCCCGTGGCTTTGCTTAGATTATATATCAATTCGTCCCATATTTCATTGGATTCAGATGAGTATATTTTTAGACCTATCTCGGCTTCTAAAAGTTGCAAGCGTTTGGTGTCGGTTAACAAGCCTTTAAGCTATTCTACTTACAGGGAATCTTTCAAGAAATCCTTTCGTGACATTGTCCCGGATATTACTAGCTTCAGTACTCACTCTGCAAGGTCAGGTGGTGCAACGTCTGCTGCGAAATCTGGAGTTCCTGATAGAAATTTCCAGCGTCATGGCCGTTGGGCTTCGGTTTCGGCCAGGAACACTTATGTTAAAGACTCTTTAGCTAGTAGATTAGATGTTTCTAAGTCATTGTCACTTTAGCTCAAGACCTTTCTTTTATCTCTATCGGTGGCTTGGCTGGCACACGCGCCCATATCTGACAACTGTTGTTTTCTGTGTACCGGTTGAGTAGTGGAGGCAAAATATGTAATTTGTGATTACACCGTACTATCATAAATTACTATTTTGCCGGCACGTATCAGGGGTCTGGGGAGGGTGTTAGCGCGCAGTGAGTCATGGGATTCGAGTTTGTAATTTGGAGCCGTTAGTAAGGTGTGACATTCTACGGTCAGCCTTCGCAGTGCTAGGTTCACTTTCGTTTTGTTTTCATTTATTTCTAATCAGGTTTAACTATGCTTAGCTATTGTTAATTGCGTGTTTATGGATGTTTATAGTTTAGTTTAGTTTTTACCATACCCTAAAACCCCAAGGGTTGCACTACTGCTTTGGTCGGGGGTACACGTTCCCCGTGTTTTTTCCACTTGCTGGTTTTTTGGGGTTTTCGTGTCCGGCTTTGGTGCTTTAATTTTCGCTAGATGCTTTGTAGTTGTGTTTATTTGCTTATACGATTAATAAATGGCACTGTGGCTTGGCTGGCACACGCGCCCATATCTGACAACTGTTGTTTTCTGTGTACCGGTTGAGTAGTGGAGGCAAAATTAGAGCAGTTTTCAATCGAGCGTCGTAAAACCAAAACCAAAGTAATTACGCTGACCAATCACAGCACTCGTAAACAATCCAATGAACCAATCAGAGCTAGAAGCAATTACATGTCGGCGGCGCCAAGCGCGGGAAAACGCGTGCGAGCAAGTCACGATTGGTTTTGGTTTTACTTCTGATTGGTTGAGAAAGTGGCGCGAGATTTTTCAGCCAATCACAAAGCGTAGCAATGCAAAACCAAGGCAATTGTGTAATTACTTTTCACACTCAATTGAAAACTGCTCTAGTATTTGGCGATTAAAAGATAGTGATTTAAGGTGTGTAGAAGCTGGATGATTCAGGTTTGTAGCCGCAAAGAATTTCTTTTTTGGTGATACGGTCACACTGTAATGATTGTTGCAGTTATAACATAGCGGGCAAAATTACTGAATGCTGATTGGCCGAGACAGAGGGCATTTTTCCTTAATCACGAGGGCACTTTTGGTAATAAAGAGGGCATGATTACTTGATCCTGATTGGTCGAGCATAAACATTTCTCACTCGTGATTGGTTGAGCGCGTCGTTCTCGTTGCATTCAGTTGGCTTAGCGGGATTTTGAAGAAAATTTACGAACAGAGCACTCGCATGTTTCGCCGGGGATTTTTCGATAAAAAAGGAAGCAAATCGGATGATTCTACAGGTGAATTACAGCATTTTATGCCAAACAGGAAGCGATTGTTTGTGTTAAAACTTGGATTAACCAGGCGCCTGCAGGCCAGTTTGCGACGTTGAAGACCTCGAAGAAATTCATTTATGGCGGCAAAGGGTTTTAAAATTCCATCACTTCATTGAATATATGCGGATTTCTGCGGACCAAAAGAAAGAACTTTGACAGATTTTGCTGAAAGGGACAATATACGTTTAACAGGAGAAAGAATAAGGCTAAAAAAGGGAAAGAAAGCAATTAAATTGCCAAACGTGCAAGCAAGTTTGAACTCGCCATTTGTTGTTGTTATCAAAGCGGCAAAAATTTCAAACAAAGGTACTTGCTTTGTTTTTGTCGTAAAGTGTCTTTTATCGATAAAAATTAGGCTATGTTCTCCAGATGTACATAACAGCCAAATGTATCTTTGACCGATTAGAAATTTATTCAACCACAGTGAGTTGAAAAGTTTTTCTTGTCAATTTGCGAGAGAGTATTTTCACTTCGGGTAGTTTCAAGTCTGAGTGACTCTTAAAAAGTCTGAAAGGTTTCCCTATAATTTTGCCTGCTATGTTATAAACAAGTAATCGCATGTTCCCTCGTAAAATTAAGGATTAATATCACTCGTGTTTTCAGAAGCTGTAGAAATTTCTACAGCTTCTGAAAACACGCGTGATATTAATCCTTAATTTTACTCGGGCCCATGCGATTACATATATACTAATTCCAAATTATTGTTTATTAGTTGCTTCGGGGAAAGAACTTATCTTCACTCAAAAAAGATAGTTAAGCGTCGTTTCCACCGAACTTAACGGGCACACTGTCGCGGCTTAAATATCGTGTTTTCATGATTATGGCCAGGAACTTGCTTTAAGCTTACTTTATTATCTTGAAATTGAAAGAAACCATCGCAAAAAGTGATCGATAGAAGCAAAGAAATATGAACTAAAAACAAACAGACAAAATAACGGCTAAAAAAGTCAAAATTTCACAAGAATGGCAAGTTTGATTTCTTAATCGCCTGTCAATAAATCAAATTTCATGAATTGTAATCCACTTCAATCCTTGTAATCCTGCACTTTATCTCCAAACTACTTCTTTTATTTCGCACTATAGAATATTTTTATCCAATCAAGTTGTATATTTGGTGGCATTTGGTGGCATTTGGCGATATATCGTGGAAATAAGCATAGTGAAATTTTGCTATTTCGGCGGGACAGTGTCACTTTAACACGTTTGCATATTTGATGAACACATAAGAAACGCATTATTACCGATATAACTTTGTGTACAAACTATTAGTAATGAATATTATTTAAACATGACGTCCAACGGTTGAAAAAAGATAAAACACCCAATTAATAATTCATGCATGGTTTCTTTTCCATGGCCCGCAGGTGGTTCTATTCTTATTCACAATCATTTTATCTTGTGGAGAATGAATTGACTAGTTTTTAACTTTGTCAATCTGAAAAGTACAAATGTAAAAACAGCGTGAAAGAGATGTTACTCGTAAATTCAAAGCAAACATCCGTCCAATTTTTAAACATTTGTTTTTAAGTTGTAAAGCTTAGTACTTAAAATCTTAATAGAATATGATTGTAATGGTTTGATATTTCACTATAGGTCAAGTCAAGAATCTTAGCACAACGATTTCAAACCCTGTTTTGTATTTGGAATAGTAGATCGATATTAATTATATTTAAATGTTTTTAAACTGTCATTTTTAATAGCATCGAAAGAAACATTCTGAGTACAGCCACTTTACTCTACAGGAAAATCAGCAAATGGAATTTGTTGATCAACGTGATCTCCAAGAAAAATAAAATTAATTATCAGATCGCACATCGTATCAAATAATAGAACAGACAAACAATGCAACCAACCAAACAAGAAACATTCAGCAGTGCGGACTTCCTTACCTTTTTACAGATTTGCCAGAGAATCCAAATTTGTGAATTGCGTGATGAAGATTTGACCATCAATTTCAATTTGTCTTTGAAGTTAATGTGTTCTTCTTTAAAAGCGAATGGACAAAAGCATGTATAGTCACAAGGTCCTTTATCAGCACTAAATCTTTAAATACTTTAATCTTTAAGACTTTAAATCAGTCATTTGATTGATTTTTTTTCGCCCGGGTTATGATAGAAGAAACTAAATATATCCGGCTTTTTTGTGGTGTTTGTTTCACACAAACCGGCAACCAACAAACCAACAAATTAACTTGTTAAAAAGGTTTCTTGGTAGAAGATTCAGGAGTCCTTATTTTAATTGAACGAAGTCTATAATAAACGAAAGGTAACTTTTAATTCCACGTCTCTGGTGTCAACAGTGTCCTCGCTAAGTTAATCAAAGTGGTATCCATCCGTTCTTGTTTATTTAAAATGGGTAAAAACAGGCCATTCTCATGCAAAATCAATTTAGTTCTGAATTAATTACTTGCTAGAACTTAATTAGTTTGTCAGTTCTGTTTTCTTTTCTATCAATAAACTGTACTTTAATTTGGTGCTGTTTGTCGCGCTTTACTTTGTGATTAATTCGATATTGAAAGTTTTTGTGAGAAAAGGATTGAATTTGGTGAAGTAGGCTGCATGACTAAAATTGTCATTTCGGAGTTATCAGACGTAGGTTTTAAAGTATCAAAGAACTGATTTTGGCAGAGGAAGGATAAATCTAAGGGTTAATTCAATTGTGTTTTCGGCTTTTAAGCATGAGAAACGACGCTCATTTAGATTCCACTCTGATTTTTGACCGAAATAAGCAGCAATCTTCGTATCGTATGTTTTAATAATTTTTTGATTAATTGCTACACAAACACAAAAAAATACTTTTTATGATACAGCTTAACTTAGAAAAAGATACTCATTCAAATACGATACATAAGATAGTACTTTAAATACAGTAAAGCCGGCTACACTTACATATATATATATATATATATATATATATATATATATATATACAATGCTACAAAAATGAATGCAATGTAGAACTTGAACGACTATGCATTATAAGGAGAAAGAGATCATTCTAGATAGATAGGTTAATTACAAAGACGTTTACGAATACGAATCGCAGATACACAGAGTGGTCCATTGTTAGACTTTCTTTAATTCCTTTTTTTGTTTTGGGTGGACTCGCGACTTCGTTGCTCGCTCTCGCGACTTCGTCGCTCGCTTCTCACGACTTCGTCGCTCGTTTTTCGCGACTTGGTCGCGCGCTCGCGGGTTTAGCAGTTGACTTGTGGCAAGTCTAGTCCATTGTATGTCTATATTTTTTGGGCTTACCATTTTTAATGCAATTTTTCTTTCACATTGAATTCTGTTTTGAAGTCAAAACGAGAAAGACCTCTGCTGTTGGAACTTCATGATTATTCTTAGTTCTAGCAAGGTAGAAAAGTATTTTATTTGGCGATTAAAAGATAGTGATTTAAGGTGTGTGGAAGCTGGATGATTCAGGTTTGTAGCCGCAAAGAATTTCATTAGGGGCTAGGATTTATGTTATCAGTATTTCATTTTATTTTTTCTCCAAACCATTAATAAATATATTTACGTGCAGGATAGTACATCTATAGTTTAATATATTAATACAGAGTATATAAATGCAAAGTATCAGTGATACAGGAGTTGAGAGGGGCACATAAAGTAAGACTAATACTGTGCCCCGTAACTAAATTAATATTTACAACTAGTGGTTCCATATTGGAAGTGAAGTGCTGCCAAATGGGGCTATTTTGCGAGATGTGTCACGCAGACTATTAATCAAAAATCAATCAATCAACTTTTTTTTCATGTGTCAGAAACTTCTAGCTAAACATTTGAAAAAGGCCAGGCTGACATAAATCAAATTTACGCCATCGCTGTGGAATTGGGCAAAATCCTTCAGTTCTGCAGTGCTGTGTACTCCGAAAGGTCTCAGATTTTTCCCACATGTAAATAATCTATTTGTCTTGATTTCGCGTCGGTTATTTTCCCGATTCTGGAATCATACGCCTCAGTATACGCGTTAATCAGTTAAGCATGGACGAAGGTTCTTCTCCGGTACAACCTAGGTGCTGATTGCTGTGGAATCAACCCAAAAGTTGTCAGATTTTCCTCGCTTCTACGAGTCTTCTACGAAAGTAGTGGGCTTTCAATTCAATGCTCTGACGGTTATGTGCCTGCTTTTAGTAACTCAAGCAAGTGATCTCAAGGTCACGCACGCAAGCAATTTTAGCTACCGTAGTTGTTTCCATCTGTTTTGAATCAAGTCCAGCAATTTTCATTGCTCTCTCTCGGGTGACTAAAAAAAACTATAAAAATATTGTGGCAATGTTGTAAAAATATTGTGGCAATAACAAATCAGGCCAGATTGCTAGATTGTTTTTAACGGCATAAATCAAAACTGCTACAGCGGTACGCAGTCAACATAATTTACATATTTGTAACTGATCTCTTCAACGAAACAAAAACATTACGTGTATTTCTCGTATTAAAACGATGAGCATTCATCCTTTTATAAAAAAAAACATCCTCAACGAAACAAAAACATAAATTTGAAAGTATCTGGCCTCCTCAACGAAACAAACCACAGAAACCAGACCGGAAAGAAGCGAGGAAAATCTGATAGCTTCTTGTTTTGATTTCACAGAGATACAGCAACTAAGTTGACACGGAGAAGAACCTTCGTCCATGTTCAACTGATTTCCAGCGCGTACTTCTAGACATTACCAAATCGAATGGATAGCATAAACCGCTTGAAAACCAGTCGAAAGCATAAATAGCGGAAGTCGTGCATAGATGCATGCTCGAGTCGGCTTGTCATCACTTTGTTTTGATTGGATGCCGAGACTCTCCCGAGACTGCCGACGGTTTCGTAGTATGTCTTCTTCCGCTCTTGATTGGTTCTCAAACAGTTCATTGTTACTTTCGGAAAACCGAGACAGACAAAAACGCTGAACAGTAGGATATTCAAAGACTACGAATGAGTGCTTCATTAGGGAAGTTGCATTGCTCACATTGAGGTGTTGCTATGATATTGATTTTGAAAAGACGTTGATTAGCAGTGGAATAGAGTACTAAAGTGTGTCGTGTACAAATACTTAAATTTGTGAAATTATGGGATTTGACTATATATTCGGAAAGGGCATGGCTCGTCACGCTCTTTCCGAATATCTAATCAAATTCCATAATTTCACAAATTTGGTTTTTGTGATGTCATCACTTAAGGAATCTATAATGTTATGAATAAGTTTCAACTGAAAGCGGTGTCCTTGGTGTCCCTAATGTACGACAGTAGAAATTTAAAGATGGGCGCCGTGATCTTGTCTTGGTAGCTAAACATTTTTCAATTAGATGCTCATAATGGCTTTCAGTGCATTTATTAGATTTCGATTCCTCCCAAAGTAAATCAGCGGATTAATCGATGAAGGGATAAATGCCATGGTACAAGACCAAGGAAACACAATGGAGTGCAGATGTGGATAGCACACTTCAATAATTTTCACGGAAAGGCTCGGCGTCAGAGAAGCCATAAGCAAAATGGTTACAATCCACATATCAAGTGCCACTTTCTTCTCGCGCTGATATACCGCTGACATTTGTTGCGCGGCAACGGCGTCACCCAACTGACGGTTGTGACGACGAATGGTGAATATCATTCTGATGTAATTGACAATTGGAACCACAAGAAACAGAACGGCACAGCTAATGCCAACCATGTAGTTGACAAGTGGATGCAGCAAAACAAATTGAAACAGGATTGTAAACAACATCCAAATGATACTGGCAAGAATGACAATTATCACTGCACCTGCTGGAAAACGAGAAGGCTTTTAAAATAGGAAGTCATTATCAGTATTTCAAAATTCAGTTTCTGTTGGACATCAGCCTCGCGATTATTATATACTATACTGCGCATGTTCCTTAGATAAATTACTTAAGCACTGCTAACATCTTTGCTGGGAGCCTGTAAAAGAGGGAGATAAATTGGCCACACCTACATAATACCATTTGACCTTTTGATTCCTATATAAAAATACAAATTCTACTTTCTTGTCCGTTTGTGTTTGGGTCTGAATGCAAAATTATAGGACCCCGAGACCCCAGCCAAAGCCCCACGGAAACAGGATAACACATAACCAAAGCCCAACATAACGGGACCGTAAATTGCAAGATTACAGAAATACAGAACCACGGTACAATGGAAATGAGACCCAAAGCCCGAGAGGACAATAAGACAGAAGAAACAGGGAAATATAAATTGCATGGAAGATAAAGGGGAAAGAAAGGGATGTAAGCGCAACTACAGGCCCCCAAGTGAAGGAGAAATGTAGAAACGCAAGAAGATGAATTGAAGAAGGAGTTAAAAAAACCGCCATATAAATTTTGATTGAAAACAAACAAGACAAAAAACAAAACAAACCAACAACAAACCAAAAACCAAACCAAACCCAAGTGAAGGAGAAATGTAGAAACGCAAGAAGATGAATTGAAGAAGGAGCTAAAAAAACCGCCATATAAATTTTGATTGAAAACAAACAAGACAAAAAACAAAACAAACCAACAACAAACCAAAAACCAAACCAAACCCAAGTGAAGGAGAAATGTAGAAACGCAAGAAGATGAATTGAAGAAGGAGCTAAAAAAACCGCCATATAAATTTTGATTGAAAACAAACAAGACAAAAAACAAAACAAACCAACAACAAACCAAAAACAAACCAAAACAAACTAAAATTTTTGATCATTGAAAATTTGTAATACATATAAGCTTACATGCACTTTAGTGAGCTTACTAAAAACTTATTAATAAACAACATAGATTGATAATATGAAAATAAATTAATTAATTTATCTGCTCAGAAGGTCTGTCATTCTCTTCAGGGGCACATATTAATTATAGCATTAGTGGGGAGAAGTATTGCCGGGGAGAAACTAAGCATTAATTGCAATCTTCGATGGCGGCGTTATGTAGCTTTATGTGGTTGCTATTGCTCTCATACAGAGGATGAATTCAGTCTGGTTTTAAAGCAGAAACAATCGGAAATACTCATTATTCATCCGCCACCTTTTTATTTAGACTATCTTCAGTGTGTAAAACTCGCCACGCATATGCCGATTGGATTATAAGAGTGGACAGGTCATCCCGTTTTAATAATCATTCTTGTCCAATACTCTGACAAATTTATACATAGCATTGTACTTTAATATATTGTGCTGTATTGTGCCATTCTAGAATTTATTGTTAAACTATTGTTATGGTCATATAATACAATACAATGTCATGCATTATTTTGTCCGAGTATTGGACAACCCTCTTAATAATGGAAGTAAAAAGTTCTTTCCACGATATTGTTTGATTAATTTTATGGTAAGGAAAGGAAATAATGCTTTATGTAATATATCACGAAGAGTGTTTCATCAGGATATCCAAACACCGAGGCTCCGACGGGACATAAGACAAGGTCATACCGAGATTTCTGTGGGTCACAAAGTTGAAAATACGTTTGCCAAAATCTGCCTGAGACTGTCTTAGTTGCTGTTGTGCTATAGGATGTTTTATAGTTCATACCTGCAAACACGTTACAGTCGCACCGATTGTCAAACCTAATTTGGAATCGCGTCACCGTGGTCAATTGCAATATTAAGTGATATATCAAACATGACGAAGGGTGTTTCAACAGGATATCCAAACATCGAGAAGTGGGTTGGAAAACGAGGCGCAACCGAGTATTTTTGAACCCACTTCGAGGTGTTTGGATACCGGATGAAACACATTTTTCAGTGCTTGATATAGCTTCTCAAACTAATCATTAAATGCGGAGAAAACGAAGTAATAAATCGCCAAAATCTATGCAGATTGGGTCATTTCCTTTGTGTGTCATGAATTATTCTAATTGAGTTTTAGACGCTGAAAAAAAACTCACCTTTATTGGTAGCATTAGTACGATAAACCAAAGGTTTGGACAAAGCATAATGGCGATCAAAACTGATAATACAAACGTTGGCGAAAGATAATCCCACTATATAGCAATAAGAAGAGTAAAACATGTCAAAAATCAGCACTTGGTGTGAACACGACTGCTGCGCTCCATGAAGAAAAAATCGCCACGCCACAAACATTGGCTGAGCGGTGACACCTGTAAGGCAATCTGTGAAGGCCAGGCTGCACATTAGGATGTAGCAAGGCTTCTTCAACGGACGCTTCTTGATAACAGTAACAATAATGGCCAAGTTACCAAGGAATGCAAAAATGGCACAGGATCCATTGACAAATGCGAGAAGAATGTTGTTGATGTAGGCGGTGGTGTCGTTCCTTACCAATCCAATCCAACTTGGTAGCCCGCAAATGTTCCCTGTCTCATGGAAAACCATTTCCTCTTCCGGATAATAGACTGGTTGTTTTCTAAGTCTTCCAGTTGTCAAGTCTGAAAGTCACGATTGCACTGTGTAAACAATTATGTACCGAAGAGGGGTCGGGTGAATAGTGGTGGCTATTTGCCGAGCCGCGAATTTGTTTTTAGTACATACTAAACCAGTGGATAGCCAGCTCCAATAAATCGCTTTTTGTGACAAATTGAGGGGGGAAATCGCTCGGAAAAACCTAGGACAGTGCCGGAAGGTGAGTAGCAAATACCAACCAAAGTTTGATTAGCCAATCAGAGTGTGAGAAAAGCACTATCCACTAGTTTTCAATTTTTTCATATTAATTATCCCGGTGAATGCTCCGGACAAAGAACTACAACAAATTATCTCTTTTTTTGTACTCTGTAGAATCTGAATATACAGGGATGGAGTTAATTTGTAAAAAACAGGGAGAATTATGTAATATTTTATATGTGTAGCCCATATTTCTTGCAAGGCACATTTCCAAACAAAAAATACCTTTTTTATCAGTTCTTTCTTGTATGACATTCCATAACTTATTTTGGGTATAATAAAAGTCTTGCGGTTGTCTCAAAGACTGTATAGCTGTTTGTAGGGAGAATATCTATCGCATACCAATAAGAATGAAAACAAAGAGACGATCTTGAAACTAGAAAATATTGCTCGGTTTTAACCAGCTGTGTCATATCCTATACGCCTGACCTTTCAACAGGAAATGAATCAGTTTACGGTAAGTGAAGTTGTAAGTATTGACCACTTAAGAATATTTCGAGAGTTAACAGGGTCGGATCCAGGAATTTCTGAAATGGGGGGGGGGGGGGGGGGGGGGGGAGGGAGGGGGGGAGGGGGGGGGGGAGGTGGGGGGGAGGTGGGGGGGGGGGAGGTGTACACCTTAGTAACTTTCCACGCCCTAATGAAATTTTTAGCTACTAACGGTGTCAGGGAGCATGCTCCCCAGAATTTTTGTTTTCGATTTTATTCTCTAAAGCACACTTTCTTTAATTCTCAACCAGAAAACCAAAAATAATGCATGATGAAAAGGGACAGCACTAACAATGATAGTTATTTGTCGTTTTTTACTACAAAATGTAGCCTGAAAGAACTTTTCACATGTTAACGTCCTACACAGTATATTTTCCTAACTTGACAATCAGCCAATTGGTGGAAGTGAATCCTCAAACAACTACGTTTAAAACAATTTTATTCTATAATTGTTATGAACCACAAGGGAGAGACATGAAGAGTCAAACAAATTTAAAAAAAAATGCTGCTCACTCCCTCAACCCCCCCCCCCCCCCCCCTCCATGGATCCGCCCCTGGGGTAATAACCCGAACACGTGATGTCATCGGTGTGAAATATCTAGCCAACGAAAACCGGAAAGTATGCGATGTAATTCTTGAATAGGACATGCGCTTGAAAAATGCAACCATTGTTTACAAGTAACTGTATTTGCAAAGACCATCGTAACGAAATAGAAGCACCGGATCCTGTAGTAAAGGATCTAATCAGCTATAAAAAAAATGAAACGATTTGATAAAAAGCAAGGCTAATAAACGGTACGGAAACGACTTTATTTGTAAAATATCCAATATTTCAAAAGGCACAGCCTTTCTTCTTCAGGGTCTTACAGATAATAACTCGTAAGGCTAAAAGTTACAATTTTAAATTTGAAAAGGGGCGGGGAATTAAATATGATACTATAACAGCATAAAATGAAGTGACAAAGTAAATGCAAATAGCCGTAAATAAGGAAGTAATTGAAATAAGAAAAACATGCATGAAGAAATAAAACGCGTTCACAACATCACACGTACCGAAGCTATTTCACCTAAAGACACCTCTGAAACTAACCAACCCAAACGAGTACCCCTTGTTATTACCTATAATCCAGCTCTTCGCTCTATACCATCTATTATTCACAAGCACCTCAATATCTTGTCTTCATCTCCCCGCTGTCCTAACGTTTTCAAAGCTTACCCATTGTTGCTTGCCGACGAACTAACAATCTAAGTAATTTATTAGTAAGCTCCAAACTACGTAATCCTTCACAAAATAACCAACCTTGCGGTTCTTTTCAATGTTACAGCAACTGTTTGACTTGCAACTACATGACGGACGGACATACCAATTATACATTTCATTCTACCGGTGAAACAAGACGTATTAATCATTACATCGACTGCAACTCTAAAAACGTCATTTACATGGTACAATGCAATCGTTGCCCACAAACAATACAAAGGAGAAACCAAACGACGACTTAAAGACCGCTTCAATGAAAATCGTAGACCAGTTGACAAACAAACTAACATCTCTAAACCTACTGCAATCTCAGAACATTTTCTTTCTAACGACCATGCATACCGCTTCTGATATGCAACTAATTCCTCTTGAACTCGTTAAAACTAATCGTGACGGTGTCCGTAAAACAAGAGAAGCATATCTTATTTAGAGAGGTCAGACCCTTAAACCTGTGGGTTTAAATAGAAGAGATGAATCAAACATGACATCTTTTCTCAGTTTCCATTACTTATATTTACTGTGGTGTCGTGTTGCATGTTTTTCTTATTTCAATTACTTTGCATCGTTATTTACATTTACTTTGTCACTTTATTTTATGCTGTTATAGTATCATATTTAATCCCCCGCCCCCTTCAAATTTAAAATTGTAACGGTTTTTGCCTTATGAGTTATTATCTGTAAGACCCTGAAGAAGAAAGGCCGTGCCTTTCGAAATATTGGATATTTTACAAATATAGTCGTTTCCGTACCGTTCAGTATCGCCTGTCAATAAATCAAATTTCATGAACTGTAATCCACTTCAATCCTTGTAATCCTGCACTTTATCTCCAAACTACTTCTTTTATTTTGCTCTAAAGAACTAAGTTGTATATTTGGTGGATTTGGCGACATATATATCGTGGAAATAAGCATAGTGAAAGTTTGCTATTTCGGCGGGACAGTGTCCCTTCAACACGTTTGTATATTTAGTGAACACATAAGAAATGCATTATTACTGATATGACTTTGTGTACAAAGTATTAGTAATAAATATTATTTAAACATGGCGTCCCACGGTTGAAACAAGATAAAACACCCAATTAATAATTCATGGTTTATTTTCCATGGCCCGCAGGTGGTGCTATTCTCATTCACAATCATTTTATCTTGTGGAGAATAATTGACTAGTTTTAAACTTTGTCAGTCTGAAAAGTACAAATGTAAAAACAGTGTGAAAGAAATGTTACTCGTTAATTCAAAGAAAATCTCCGTCCAATTTTTAAACATTTGTTTTTAAGTTGTAAAGCTTTGTACTTAAAATCTTAATGGAATATGATTGTAATGGTTCGATATTTCACTATTCATTCTGAGGTACAGCCACTTTACTCTACAGGAAAATCAGTATATAGAATTTGTTGATGCACGTGATCTCCAAGAAAAATAAAAATTAATTATCAGATCGCACATCGTATCAAATATTAGAACAAACAAACAATGCAACCAACCAACCGAAGAAGAAACATTCAGCAGTGCGGACTTCCTTACCTTTTTTCAGATTTTCCAGAGAAACCAATTTTGTGTATTGTGTGATGAAGATTTGACGGTCAATTTCAATTTGTCTTTGAAGTTAATATGTTCTTCTTCAAAAGCGAATGGACAAAAGTATGGATACCTTACGTCACAAGGTCCTTCATCAGCACTAAATCTTTAAATACTTTAATCTTTAAGACTTTAAATCAGTCATTTGATTGATTGTTCCGCCCCGGTTACGATAGAAGAAACTAAATATATCTTTTTCGCGGTGTTTGTTTCACACAAACGAGCCATCAAACTTAAAAGGTGTTAAAAATGTTTCTGCGTAGAAGTTTCAGGAGTCCTTATTTTAATGGCACGAAGTTTATAATAAACGAATGGTAACTTTTAGCTCCAAATCTCTAGTGTCAGCAGTGTCCTCGCTAAGTCTGTTTTGCATATTAAAGAATCAAAGTGGTATCCATCCGTCCTTGCTTATTTAAAATGGGTATTAAATAACAGGCCATTCTCATGCAAAATCAATTAGTTCTGAATTACTGGCTAGAGCTTATTTAGTTAGTTTGGTTCTGTTTTTTTTTTTCCTTTCAATAAACTGTACTTTAATTCAGTGCTGTTTGTCGGGCGGCTTTGTGAAAAATGAAAATTGGAATTCTTTCTTTAATTCGATATTAGCAGTTTGTTTGAGAAAAGGCTTGAATTTGATGAAGTAGGCTGACTAAAATTGTCATTTCGCAGTTATCAGACGTAGGTTTTCAAGTATCAAAGAACTGATTTTGGGAGAGGAAGGATAAATCTAAGGGTAAATTCAATTGTGTTTTTCCGCATTATAAGCACGAGAAACGACACTCGTTAAGATTCGTCTCTGATTTTTCACCGAAATAAGCAGCAATCTTTGTGTCGTATTTTTTCAGTATAATATAGTACTATAAATACTAATACACTCATAATCTTTTTCACTCATAATCTTTGTTGTGAAAATTTCTGTTCTCACTTTAACTGTCTATGTATATATTTCAGAAATCGCTGTGAATCGCCTTCCCAACGAGAATAGGTTGGTGATCCAAAGATTATGAGGCAATTAGTTGTCCACATCTCCCTTCCCACACTAATTTGTAATTTAATTTCCAAGGGGAGTGGACTGTGAATCGCTGAACGACTGGGTAAAGTGACGCGATTCTAATTGCAGAATTTGTGTAAATGTCTCCCAAGAGCTTTCCACTATGGAGCCACAAATGTGTCGTTTGTGTTTGTGTAAGTGTGGTTGTTTCAGTGGCCTAGTGGTTAAGGCATCTGTCCGGTCATCAGGAGACCCGGGTTCAACTCCCGGCTGAGGCACTTTTTCATTCATAATCTTTGTTGTGAAAATTTCTGTTGTCACTTTAACTGTCAATACACTGTCACTTTAACTGTCAATACAATGTGCCCTTCCGGTTGTTACCATAATGGCTTTATGGCAACTCCTGAACTTGGGCACAGGATGTACGGTTACACATTGTTGGATTGCATTGTGGAGTCACAAGAGTGCTCAAACTGCGAGCAGTGAGCGAAGCAATATGCCAATAGTGAACACCTCTTACGAGGCTCTCCACCCAATAATATAATACTATAATGCTACGAAAATTAATGCAATGTAGAACTTGCATCATTCTAGATAGATAGGTTAATCAAAAAGACGTTTACCTATACGAATCGCAAGATAAACAGAGTGGTCCATTCATGTCTATAGTTTTTGGAGATTACCATTTTTAAATGCAATTTCTCTTTCACATTGAATTCTATTTTGAAGTAAAACGAGAAAGACCTCTGCTGTTGGAACTTCATGATTATTCTTAGATCTAGCAAGGTAGAAAAGTATTTTATTTGGCGATTAAAAGATAGTGATTTAAGGTGTGTGGAAGCTGGATGACTCAGGTTTGTAGCCGCAAAGAATTTCATTAGGGCTAGGATTTATGTTATCAGTATTTCATTTTTTTTTTCTCCAAACCATGAATTAACAAGAGGCTCCAAGCAGCCTATACTCATGCGCATGCGTAAGAAAGTTTTATGAGATGTTTTAAACAAGATAAGAAGATGTCCCACATGGAGAAAAGTAACTCCTTTCATTCAGTCATCGTTCCTGCAAGCCACGTTGTGTTTACTATTGAATGTTTTGTAATTGAAGGCTGTACCACAACGAAGCCAGTGATTCGTCTAAGTCTTATATATACCTGACGTGAACACTAGTGATGTAAGTAGGGTTGTAGGAGACGCTGTCGTGACACTTCAGTGACGCTGTTTTGCCGGAAGTGAGTCACGCACCCCTCCCCCCTTAACGAATTTTGCTTGACACACATTGCACCATCGCTCAAGACATGTTGATTGAAGCTACCAATTTTTTTGTACTGTACAGGCCGGCAAATGATCCCGGCCGGCAAATGATCCCCGGTCCGCAAATGATTCCCAAATTGGCCGGCAAATGATCCTCGGACCGGAAATGATTCCCACAAATGATACCGAGTAAAATAAGGAATGGTGTGCAGTTGAATCACTGGAAAGTTTTATTGTTGTTTTTGTTCGAGGCTTTTGTCAAATTCGGACAAAAAAACCTAAACGGCTTCTTTATGCATTCCTGAAGCGAAATTCGGGGTCACTTTGCAACAATCCCATCAATGGTCTTCAGCTAATGTTTGGGCGATTATATTACAGAGAAACCTGTATTAAGCGGACCCCATATAAGCGGACGCCCTCTATTAAGCGGACACCAGCTTGGGTCCCGAAATTTTCTTCCCATATTTACTGTTAATCGAACCTGTATTCAGCGGACGCGGACAGCAATATTAGGCCATTTTGTCAGTTAAACGAAAGCGGACATTTCATTTTCATTACATTTTGCATTTTCATTACATTTTGCATTTTCATTACATTTTGGGATTACATCGTGGCCACCCTAGCCTCGCATAGGGAGCTTGATGGCTTGATGGCTGAAAAAAATCGCAGAAAAAAGTCGTAAGACGTGTGATTTTTATGCTTATCAGCGTTTCCATAGCAGCGGTAAACAAACTTGGCGAAAAACAGTTTTTCCTAAATATCTTTCGATTTTGGGGCTACCCGCAACAAGGGATTAAATGCCCTATAATCTACACAGTGTAGTAGACTGAATGGGGAAATTTCAAAGAAATAAACTGTTCGATTTTGAATAAATCGCTGAAACATATTAATTAAACATGTGTATTTTCATGAAATATAAGCGGTCAAAACATTTCAGACTTTATTTATAGGTCTGACTAAATAAAGAGATCGAGCTTTTCATTCAAATGCAGTTTTAAAAGAATGAAAACGACAAGCAAAACTGCATTTCAATGAAAAGCTCGACATGTCTCTTTATTGCCGAGAAGTTCAGTCAGAGCTATTTGCAGAGAGTAATAATTTAAGTCTGCGTTCGTTCGTTCGTTCAGAACGAATCTTATCGTTTAGTCACATACAGAACAATTCGAGGCATGGAAAGGGTATTGTTTAACCAGCACAAAAACATCATACTTGGCAATAATTACAAGGTGGTTCAAAGCATGACTAGATTCTTGTTTATATCAGATAGACAATGTCTAGAACATTCAGGGAGACATTTGTTGATTTTTTTATCGTTCCACAAAGTAATAGCCAATTGCCAGAGGTTCGTATTGTAGGACAGTCATAAAGTAAATGGTATAAGGATTCATCGGCGAAGTTGGTAAAGATTTTCAATGTCATTTCGAAGAGTCATTTATCAATCTGAACTAAGACATTGTCAGCTCTTGCAAATTCAACTAATTACTTATTATAGATTTTAATGCACTTCTCAGATTTTTGTTTCGCCAAAAGTAAATCACTGGATTAATAGAAGACGTAATAAGTACGATCGTCAAGGACCAAGGCAATGCAAGGGCATACACTCCAGGATAAAGCAGTCCAACAATCTTTAAAGAAACAGGTGGAGCTAGAGAAACCAAAAGCAAGATGGCGACAATGCACATATCAAGTGCCACTTTCTTCTCACGCTGAAATATTGCTGACATCTGTTGCGAGGTAACGGCGTCACCCAACTGACTGTTGTGACGACGAATTACGAAGAACATTCTAATGTAATTGACAACTGGGACCACAAGGAACAGCACAGGATATATGTTGATAGCAATGAAGCTGAGAATGCTGGACAGCAATGGTAAGACGAAAGAAACGAAGCCTGTGAGAAGCATCCATATTATGCTGGCGTAAATGACAATTTTCAGTGCACCTGTTAAAAAAGGAATAAAAATTATGATATTTGCAAATGTGAAAACTATTTTTAGATGGTCTAATCCTTCAGATATCTATGCATCCACACAGCCTTAAAGTGTTCTCCTTGACTTATTAGAGATGTTTCGCATAAGCACACTCCATATGATAATGACCTACTAATAGTGGCTAACACCTAATAAGTATGCTAATTTCAGATGAAGCTCATGAATACCTTTATTTTGCGTGAACAAGCAGTTTATTCAAAGTTTATTCAATCTTTTTAGCTAGTTTCATGATAGTTGAAATATACACGCATATCTTTTTATTCACGATTTCGTAAAAGTCAGTCGCTGTTTGTATCTTCAAATTTATATAAAACGGAATTAATTTTGTCCATCATACGCATGGCCTTATTGCACATTTGTGTGTGTGCTTGATTTGCTTCCTTGGCATACTTTATTTATTTTTTATTTATTTATTACAATTCATGGCTAAAATAGAAATAAATTACATTACAAAAAAAAAATTGTAGACTAGAAATAGCCATAGGAGGTCCGCAAAAGAGTCCTAGACCCTATTCTAGGCGGACCCCCAATGTTCAAATCACATTGATTTGACTTTTGAGATCACTTTTCACGACGTTTCTTCTTCTTGTTCTCTTGTTTCTTTGGTGCTTTCGCACAGAGAACATCGCTTCCGCTAGGTTCAGCTGGCTTCTCGTCATCATCACCAGAAGGGTCACCACGTTCAATGGGTGGTTCCTCTTCACAAGAATCACTACTTTGTACATGTGCTTCATAAGCAAACTTACTCAGCCGTCGCTCCTCTGGAGTGGACTTCATCGCGTAACGCATTTTGGATTTTTTAATCATTTGCGACATGCTTTGAGAGGTGCTTGGTTGCGACATGCTTTTAGATGTACTTGGTCCGCTTTCCTGGCTTGCTTTCTTTATATTTTGGTTGACAATCCTCTGCACACGCTTTATCGCCGCTTTTTTTTTCGGCGTTGTTATAGTACTCCACCGTTTTCTCCTTCTTTAAATAGTTGCCCGACATGGATGTTACCTGGGATTTAATAAATCCAAGGATTTCATCCCATCCACCCGTACATTGATGGTATGCTTTAAGCAGAAGTTCCTCTACTTCTTTCGTCACATGGTAACGTTGCCGTTTAGTCTCCGACGACACTGAAACTAAAGTGGACGGTAATTTTTACAACATAGCCAGGTTTGGGAGGAGTATTTTTCAGAAATTAGACTACATACCTTGCAATCCATCAGAGTTTGGCACATCGTCGTCTGCAAATTTGACTGGACGCCAAAAGTTTGCCATCGGTACGGCAAGCACATGTAGAGCAAATTGACAGTGACAAAAAAAACAGTACACAGGCCTTTTTGTAAGCAATTAATATTGGCCGAACAACTTTAAAGAATAGAGTTATCAAGATCGGGAATCCAGTGAAGCCGTTTCTTTGTGTGTGCTCACAAAAGAAACAATTGTTGAAAAAGTCATTACTTCTGATTATTCCTATGTGGTTATGTAGGCGGGGTAGGTTTTTATGTTTCGGATTAACAGAAAGAGTAGATCGGAGTGTTCAGGGACTTAGCAGGAGCCCCATGGACTTCTCTTTCGGTTTTATTTTTGATCAAAATATTCCTGTTATTATTTCTTCTGTTCTTTGAAGCCTTTGATGAAACCGAAAACGAAAAAATATATACATATATATACTTAAAGAAGTCTCAGTTTCAATTGACAATATTGTTTATACAGAGAAACGTTTTCAGTCTGACAGGCATGCCAAGAGAATTGTCGCTACGAAGGCAATTGGAAATTGTTTGTTTATTTTTAATAATGATAACAACAATTCCAACGCTCTTTGAGAACCATGATGCACAGGAAGAGTTATTAAGGTTGTTGCTTCCTGGTCTCCTTTTGCTGGCAACAATGTTAGCCCCACCCAATATTGGTGAAGCGTTACCGATCATGCAGGGTCTAGACCCAACTTTCCATGGCTTTGACTTCACCGGAAGAGACTTTTTTCAATGATAGAGAGTCAAAGATACTTGTTTTGGCTGAATACTGGTGAATTGCCTGAAACTTTGGCTGAAATTGCGGAAGATATATCTCACGATTTGTCTAGATGGAATAGAAATGGTCATCCAAGACAAAGACGAAGGAGGTCTAAATTGAATTGCATTAATAAGGTATTGTTGACAATTCCAACGCCCTTTGAGAACCATGATGCACAGGAAGAGTTATTAAGGTTGTTGCTTCCTGGTCTCCTTTTGCTGGCAACAATGTTAGCCCCACCCAATATTGGTGAAGCGTTACCGATCATGCAGGGTCTAGACCCAACTTTCCATGGCTTTGACTTCACCGGAAGAGACTTTTTTCAATGATAGAGAGTCAAAGATACTTGTTTTGGCTGAATACTGGTGAATTGCCTGAAACTTTGGCTGAAATTGCGGAAGATATATCTCACGATTTGTCTAGATGGAATAGAAATGGTCATCCAAGACAAAGACGAAGGAGGTCTAAATTGAATTGCATTAATAAGGTATTGTTGACAATCATGTGGCTCAGAAAGTATCATTGTTTAAACACACTGGCGCTGATGTTTGACGTAAGTCCACCAACTGTTTCGGCTACGATTCATCGAGTAATTCCAGCTTTATGGAGATATTTTCGGAATCAAGTAACCTGGCCTACCATGGGTGAATGGAATGCTTTACGCGGAAATTGGCGTTCTTTTCCTGGTGCTGTTGGTTGCATTGATGGCACACCACATAAAATGTATCGCCCGGAGGCTGAGCCGCAAGCCGAATTTTATAGTGGTTATCGCCACTACCATCTTATGAGCACCCAACTTATCGTTGATAACTTGGGAAATATAGTGTTCTTGCAGGCGGGTTTTCTAGGAGCTATGAATGATGCGGGGAACTTTAATATGATGGAAAGGACTGGGCCTGGAACACGTTATCATGATATGCCTGCCAACTTGGTCCTTTTAGCAGACAAAGGCTATGCAGACGTACCACCGCTTCTCACACCTTTTAGAGCTGCTCAAATTCGGCGCTTAGGAAGGCTCGATCGACAGCGAGCACGAAGATTCAATCGACGACTATCCAAGTGTAGAATCATCATTGAACATACAATAAAATACATGAAAAGCTACCAAGCGGTTGGAAGCATTTGGCGCCACCCCGCTGGTTTCAGCCCGTAGTGGTGGAGCTGTGCACTTTTCTCGCACAGAGACGTGTAGTGCCGTTTTGAAGAACTAAGTGACTAAACTGTGCGCAAAATATTTGTATGAAACAAAGTAGCCAAAAAATTAATTAACAAGAAAAATGATAACGAATAGATCGAACAGATCATATATTTAAATTAAAACTAGTTAGCGGTTGCCGATAATTTGTTCAAAATGGATTTTATTGTCAGCAATAGTCAATAAATCTTTAGTTCGAATATTTTTTATTCTGTTAAAATTATTTTAATGATTAAAATGAAATTTAATTTGATGAAATAAAGACTTTCACATCTTCGTCTGAAATTAGCATACTTAGTAGGTGATAGCCACTATTAGTAGGTCATTATCATATGGAGTGTGCTTATGCGAAACATCTCTATTAGACACAAAAAAAGGGGGAAATTCATAACAGTCTATTGTCAATTGAAACCAGGAGTTATTCCAAAGGATCCTGCTTACCAAGTCACTGTCACAAGTCACAAAATTAAGAATATACTTTTGACTATACTTAAAGAAGCAGATTCCTATATTAATATTGACGAGATTATCTCTAAAGTTAAATCAAAAAGTAATTAATTAATATTTTCACAATTCTCTTTCTTTTATTTTGATCACTTGTTTTTCCTTTTTGTTTCTTTTTTTTTTCTATTGTTTGATCCTTTCTTTTTATTTTAACAAATTAGTGTGTGTAGCGATTTCTAATCATGTAATTAATTTCACTGGGCTGCCTAGATTAGCTTTTGCTACCTGCAGGCCAGTATTATAAACTCTATAATAACTAACTAATAAAGATTTTTTGTTGTTTTGTTGTTGTTGTTCACTGTTTCCGTATGAATTTGTTTTTAGTGCAAGTACGAGCTGGAAAAAGACGACAGGCGTCGATAATTTTATTTTGTAAAATGTTAGCTATGAGAATGACAACGTAAACTTATCAAAGGGCTCTAAAAGCCATCTCGTGAATACGAAACAACGTCAGGTTAAGTCCACAGATCGGTTTTAATTTTCCATACTGAGTTTGAAGTCAAAGCCGTGAATTAAATAATCCCAAATGGGTCAAAACAAAAGGAATTAATCCATTAGGTTCCGAGTGCAGCAATGGTCTTCGACAGGGCTGCGCCAGCGGACTGTATTTGTTGATGAGTTCTACACTGGCCTAAGGGTATTAAAGGCCTGCCTTGCTTTGCCTATCCTACTTTTTAAATCTTCGTCTGGCGCTGTTTGCTGTTAGTTCTCATAACGTTTGATTTTTCTTGCTGTTCTTGAGGCCTGTTTTCTCTGCAACCAGTATCAGATGGTTGGTCTTGGCTTGCATAAATTGCAGTTTCTGGGAAGGAAGACATTTGCAATCTGCATAGTCCAGTCCAGTGACCCATGACTTACCAGATTACGTTCCTGTCAACAATGTCAAGGTCTTTTTCAAAGTCAACAAAGTTCATGTATAGAGGAGTCTGTTTTTCGGTGGATTTTTTCAATGATTATCCTCTGGGATGCAATATAATCAGTGCACGATTTGTCTTTCCTTAACTCTGCCTGCAATTTGTGATCTAGGGCATGTTCGGCCTCTCAAGGATAATGCGACAGAAACCCGTACAGGGAATTGAGAGGAGCATGATTCTCCGCCAGAGCCCCAGATCCCCTCTTTGGGGGAAGCTTGACAAGATAACCGTTCTTCCATTCCGACGGAACCTTCTCCTTTTCCCAGGAGGGGGGATGGTATTCGGACCTGCCGCTTTCCCATTCTTCAGCTGCTTCGATCAGTGCTCTCTCCATTTCCGATTTGGATGGTGGGTAAACATTAACATTTTTCTTCTCTGACATTGTTCTAGTTATGTCATATAGCCTCTTCATGTTTCTCTGTCCTGCTGCACTCATCGCCAACTATTCCGGCCAAGCGCCCGCGTAGCTTAAGCGGTTTCTTAGAAAGTGACTCTCAAAATGGCGTCAAATTTTACATTGTAACGACTACTGTCTGTGTACAGCTGTAAATAATAAGACTGTAGTTTTAAAAAACACTTCATTTTCCCCTCGCTTTGTATCGAGGTGAGCGACCCATTTGAGCCTTTACAGTAGCAGGCAAATACACACAAAAGCCTAAAATTAAAGACACATACTTGTGTTCCTGTGCTTGGTACTTCATTTGCCGGAATGGAGATCCATAGTTGACTCTGTTCTCAAAAGTAATCTAAAATATGAAGTCCACAGCGAAATGTTTGATCCGTCCTTTTCCTTTGCAAAGAACGCTAAAAAACGAATTGAACCTTGCAAGAAAGGAAAACGAGCTCCTACCTGCCATATAAACTTCCGTCCCGAGAACTAGCACACGCTCGGAGCACAATTTGTCCTGAGAAACTTTGCAAGGTCTGCTGTGTTTTGTATCAAAATTTGCAGCGAGATGTCAGCTTTCTAAAGCTATTAGAACTAGACTTTCTGGGATAGGTGTTACGACAAGCTTTTGGCCAGCAGTTAAACGTGTGAGCAAGTTCACTTCCGGCGTACTTCCGCGAAAATTTGAAAGAAAAACATTGTTTCATATCGCATCACGAGTATTTCAGAGACCTCTGAAATGTCGGATTTACTCGACAAATTTGCGTTCTCACGGTTTAAGGAATATGTAAGTGTTTCTATCAATGATAGCCTAAAATATGTAAAAGATCAGCGTGTTAGTACCGAGAAAGTGGTCTTCAAAGTTGCATTCACATGCGACTGTTTGAAAAGCTGGCACGATATCTGGCAAACAGCTGACAAACAGCTACGTAGAAATTCTAAACGTGTTTTTAGAAGAGAAATATGGATTGAAGATAAAACCAGACTGTTCCAGGCTTGAAGGTCGATTGAGACGACTTTGTTCTGACTGAGTCAAAGCCAATTAATATCTATTGTACGCGGGAAACCCTGCTGCACTTTCTGATTCCATGACCAAAGTATTGAAGAACTCATTCTTGACTTTCTGATAGTTTTCCTCGCGTCCCTGATGAGTTGCCAGTACCTTGACTGTTAGACTGCTTTTCTTGGCTTGCTCATTACGTCTTTAGATTTCAACTTTTTAGCATTTCCTTTGTGTGATCAGATTCCATGTCTCTGGAGAAAGCTCAGTGCTCCTTCTGGCGTTTTTCCCTTTTACCCAGGCACTCATCGCAAGACTCTTTTCAGGTCTGTTTCAGTGCTGTTTAATGAACGTCTAGGTCCTCCACATATTCAAGAGCTGAATAAATACCTTTTCTTTACTGAGTATAGCTGAGGTCTATATTTCTCTTTTCTCTTGTCTCTTTAAGTTTTTGATGTTGTATTTGTAAGGTGGTCTACATTTAAGGTCCCACTGGGTATTAAGCTTCTCTTTAAGGGTCCCCAGCAGAAGATGGTGGACCGAAGCAGTATCTGTTTCTCTTTTCAGTCTTACATTCAATAGGCTTCTCCTCCACTTTCTGCAAATCGTGATATGATCAATTTGGTTGGATGATCTACCATTATGGGAGATTCATGTGGCTTCGCGGATATCTTTAGGGGGGAAACCAAGAACCTCGATGTCATAATGGCGCATTTCATGTGCGGCCTTACCAGTAACGTACATAGTACAGACATTCCAGTTCCCAATCCTTGTTGTAGCCGTCATCGTCAGGAGAGGTTACGATCATCTTGCTCCCGGTAGAGTTTCACCAGATAGTGAGATACAGCTCTCCATTGAGACTGAGCTTTGCCGTTAGCCAAGCCTGTCTAGATATATTATCGAATTCTTTTCACATGCACGTAATCAACACACTTTTTATTATAGAATATATTATTATAGATTTAGTGAAGAAACTAACCTTTCTTGGTGGCTTGAGCATGATATGCCAGTGGTCTGGACAAAGCAGAACAACGATCAAAACTAATAACAGTGATGTAGAGGAAAGACAATCCAGATGTCAATACATTAAAAATATAATAAATGTAAAAAATTAAGACTTGGTGTGAACACGACTGCTGAGCTCTTTGAAGGGTCAATCGCCACACGACAAACATTGGCTGAGTAGTGATTCCCGTAAGGCAATCTGTGAAGGCCAGGCTGCACAGCAAGATGTTGCATGGCTTCTGCAAGGAGGGTTTCTTGATGATAGTGACAATGATGGCCAGATTACTAAGGAATGCAAAGATGGCACAGGGCACATTGACAGTAGCAAGGACAATGTTGTTGATGTAAGTGGCCGTGTCGTTCGTTATGATGCCAATCCAACCTGGTAACCCGCAAATGCCGTAAGTGTTAATCATCTTGTATTGTTGATAATTTATTAATTAACTTTCAAAATTTGTCTAGCCTGAAAAAAAAAACCCGAAGTAATAAGAATTTGTTTTATTTGAGGTAAAAAAGATCTAAAAAGACTAAAAAAAGATCTTACTTTAGGCGCTAGGCAAAGTAAATTACCGCAGGACGAAGCTTGCTGCGATAAAAAGACATTTGTAAGGCTTAGACCTTAAAATTTATTTGATCACAACATTCTGAAGGGTGTCACTTTTTTGCACTTCCACAAAGCATATAGAATTACTAATGGCATTACAAGTGTTTTTAGCAATGTATAATAAACAAGTAAATGTAAAATATAAGGTCACTTTACAAAACATATTAAGCTAAAACTAAGACTGATAAAAGACGAAAAGAAAAATTCTAAGTAAGTTACTCTCCCTTCCCTTTCTTCCCCCCCTCGCCCTTCCCCCCCTCGCCCTCCCCCCTCGCCCTCCCCCCCTCCCCCCCTCGCCCTTCCCCCCTCGCCCTTCCCCCCTCCCCCCATCTAATCCAGAATGTCAATTTCCTTCTTTTCCAGCTGTTTAACGTATTTTTAACAAGAACTATGCGAGTATTATAATCGGGCTGTTAAATATATCTTCACTCCTTTTACTTCAAAATTCGAACAATTACGTCTCAAATACAAATTTTCAAAATACTCTACTAACTCTTCAAGAGAACTAACTTCAATCAATACACACGTCCCACATGGATCATTCATTCCTCTCTACTATGTGAATCAAACACTTTGAATACACCATCCCTTGTCTCAAAAATAGCGACGGTATAAATTATTATTGTCAAAATAAACGACTTATAATTATCACGTAACAACGATTCAAAAGCCTCAAACAAAGGTAAACAACAACTCTCTTCTATTATACTGTCATTTAAATAATGTACATTTCCATAATAACTTTCACTTCACTCTAAATTGAAAGTTAACTTTCCCATACAAACAACATCAGGAACTTCAGTTAACACAAGGCATTATTTTTGTGTTAAATTAGAAAGATAAGTATACAACTCATTACCAAAATTCATAATTTCATGACAAGATCTGACGCACATGTTATCATGCGACTAAAATTATACAATATAGCTGTTAAACTCATCGCTACACACTGACTACCCGCATTAGAGCCAAAAACACTATTCCCTTGGCTATAAGGAGAACAAATAGTTTTAGACGAATCTACACCATATGGACCAGGATTAGTCTCAATATCTCCCGAAAGTCTCATATATCATTTTTCCCATACATGCAGTTATTTCTTCGTATTGACCTTTAACCCTATTCGGCCTGGGGGAGGCACAAAGTGCCCGCGCTAACTTTCAACATTCATAACTTCTTTAACATGTATTCAAACGCCATCAAACTTTGTGACTTTTCCTAAAATTTATCTGGCAACAATTTTATATGACAATTTTTTGATCACGTGACTTGACGTTTCCATGGTAACAAGATTTTGACAGCCATGTTTTTGGAAATTTGCATATTTATACCTTTGAATGAAGAAAAACAATGTTTATTGTTATAACTTTTGTATTTTTACGTCATTTAGCGTTTATTTATTGGTTTTGATTAATTTTGCGTCAATTTGGACGGTTTTGAAGAGGTTTTAAAAAATTCAGAAATCCAAGATGGCGGATCCAAGATGGCGGCCGTATAACTAATTACCTAATAACTACGTCATATGACGTCATCGTTCCATTGTGCGGACCGCAAAGGAGACAGTACTATGTACCCTCTAGGTTTCATTGTCATAGCCTTAATGTTCTTGAAGTTACGAAGGGGGGGGGGGGGGGGGGCACAATGTGCCCCCCCAGGCTCAGGAACTCAAAAAAAGCCCAGGCGTGCGTTTCTCAAAGGTCCCGAAGACATTTCGGGCCCGAAAGCCATTTTTAATTCTCAGTTGCTATCAAGTGGAGCTGCAGTTAATAGCCCACAAGCCTGCCCGACGTGTTTCGTCAACTACGAATTTTATTTCTAAGCTTTCAAAATAAACAAAAACTGATTTCTTGTCATTAACACTGTGCAAAAAATAAGGCTTTTCGGGCCCGAAAAGTTTTCGGGACCTTTGAGAAACGCACGCCAGGCCGAATAGGGTTAAGTCTCCCTGACAAGAACAATTCTTTACAAATATCAACACTCCTCATAATTTCGTTATAAACAGAACTCTTAGGAATAAATTTTAAAATATAATTCCGAACTTTGTCTTTACATTTCTTTTTCTTAAAAAAACTTTTTAATCACCTTCCAATTTAACCTACTTGGCTATCGACACCTACTTCGCCTTTTTATGATCCTCAATCCAATAATACTAAACTGAAGAAACTCAGACAATCTAGAAGTTCTCTTCATTTTTATTACAATCAACAAACAAAACACGTATATATTAATAATATTGTTCTTTCAAAATTTAACATTTATTCAATCATTCAAATAAATATTACCGCATTATTATTAATAACCATAGATTCACATCTAAGGCGTAAGCAGATTTATTTTTCCGTCTAAAAAACCGGAAATGAGTTTTTTTTCTATTTTTCCATTTGCTCATCCACATTGCTTCAGACTTGATGCGTCAAACCTAAGCATCTTTTAAATTTTTCTAACACGTCCAACACCAGCTTGTAATAGGAACTCTGGCCTTAGAACGTTTCACTCAAGCGCCTGTCGTTTGTGGAATGCTCTTGGTCACAAATATGGGTCGATCTCCCACACCAATTTTAAAAATTACTTATTTAATCTTATCTCAGTAGGAATTCCTCTATTGATCATTTTAAGATTTGTAAAACTTATTAATTTCATATGTAGTTCACTAATCCATGTTAGTAGATTATTTAGTTAATTAATTAATTATTACGGTATATTAGTTTTATTGTAGGAGGGCCATTATGAAAACTACTGGGTGACCAGTAATTAATGTACTCCACCCTCGATAAATAAAGTTATATTATTATTATTAGTTCTTGCAACGAATTACGATTTTCTTGTGAAAAAAGTAAGGGTGTCGCTTACATTATGGTTGAATTGTCACTTAATAATAGTTTTATTATTTTTATGTCTGTTGTGATGGATATAAGCAGTTACAGTCAAAACCGGTCAAGCGTTCCCGCCAAGAATGAATTAATGAAGTCATTATTGCAAATTTGATTTCATTACTCGTTTTAATAATCCGCTCTTCGAATAAATAATGCAAAATTCAAAATAAGCCTCGATTCAAAAATCGAATTTTGATTGGATTAATGAACAAAAGGTTTATGCTATATATGGAATACTAAGCACCAGGTTGATCGCAAATTGATATAAACTCGTGGTTATTTGGGAAAATTCGAGGAAGAAGTATAGCGAGAGCCATGTAATTGTTGATATTTTTTGTATCTCCGAAAGCCTTCTCAAACAGCGCTCCATGAATCTGATTTTTCCAATACAAGTGTTTCATTGTAACGGCAAACTATAGCCACAATAGTTACCATGCACTAATGCTTGAAAAGAGGAAAAGATTCCCAACAAAATGGAATACAAAACCTACCTTTTCCTCACACGAGGACGACGGAGATCTTGCCGCCATCTTTGTTGACGAGTCGCGGTCAACCTGGTGCTTAGTATTCCATATATTGCATAAACCTTTTGTTCATTAATCCAATCAAAATTCTATTTTTGAATCGAGGCTTATTTTGAATTTTGCATTATTTATTCGAAGAGCGGATTATTGAAACGAGTAATGAAATCAAATTTGCAATAATGAATTCATTAATTCATTCTTGGCGGGAACGCTTGACCGGTTTTGACTGTAAACAAACGCATTTACTTTAGAATCAACAATGCAATAACATTTACAAAACTAAAATTTAGAAATCTAGGACAAATAATCAATATAATGGTCAATTTGACCAGATGGTCTAAAAAAACTTAAATAAAATTGAGTAAGTTATAAGATTACATCCCATCAAACAAAGAAAAATACCATTAGCAGTGTTTTCCTTACCTTTTTACAGATTCGAAAGAGAAATCAAATTGTCGAAAATGATGTAATGAGCGTATGCTATGATGTTGTCAGTGCAAACGTGATCTGAAATTCAGCGAGGCCATATGTCCCCGATTCAGTTTAGTGTTTGCCAAGTACAAATAGATAGAAATAAGCTAATATTACGTCAAAAGGTACTTCAAGGTCCATTTACTCAATGATTTAATCGATGTGTCCTGCCACCCGAAACAATGTACATGGTATACAGGATTAGTTTTGTTCTTAAGATGAGCAAAATAACAAAAGAACCTTAAACTTTGATCATGCAAATCAGATACAGTTTGTGTTTACAGTCAAATAAATTAAACAGCGAATTGAGATAAAACCTTAAATAGAAGAGATGAAACATGACATCTTTTCTTAGTTTCCATTTCTTATATTTATTGTGATGTCGTGATGTATATTTTTCTTATTTCAATTGCTTCGTTATTTACGGTTATGTACATTTACTTTGTCACTTCATTTTATGCTGTTATAGTATCATATTTAATCCCCTGCCACTTTTCAAATTTAAAATTGTAAAGTTTTTTTTTGCGTTACGAGTTATTATCTGTAAGACCCTGAAGAAGAAAGGCCGTGCCTTTCGAAATATTGGATATTTTACAAATATAGTCGTTTCCGTACCGTTTATCAGCCTGGCTGTTTTTTTATCAAATCGAACCATTGTTTAAACGTGTTCTCCTATTTATCGATTGCTATGTTTTTATCACATGTTCACCCTGAGATAAATATTTCTATCCTCATGATTCATTCCTTATTGATGGTGAAGCTCGAAAACAGGTGCATATAAAATACAAACTGAGACGTGTACAAACCGAGAGCAAGAGGTA
The DNA here is from genome assembly GCA_024195265.1 of Dendrophyllia cribrosa. NCBI lineage: Eukaryota > Metazoa > Cnidaria > Anthozoa > Scleractinia > Dendrophylliidae > Dendrophyllia > Dendrophyllia cribrosa. The sequence goes on from JAJLRJ010000004.1 coordinate 40,143,467, forward strand.
GTTTACGCCTATTGTTCAAATATACGGGAAAAAACGAAAGCTATAAAAGGCGCCTATCCTTAATATATAAACCATAGTGCCACGCTCAATTTGAATGCCCTCACACTGTAATGATTGTTGCAGTAATTCCAAGCTATTGTTTTTTAGTTGCTTCGGGTAAATAACTTATCTTCACTCAGAAAAGATAGTTAAGCGTCATTTCCACTGAATTTAGCACTGTCGCGGCTGAAATATCGTGTTTTCATGATTATGGCCAGAAACTTGCTTTAAGCTTTCTTTATTATGTTGAAATTGAAAGAAACCATCGCGAAAAAGTGATCGATAGAAGCAAAGAAATATGAACTAAATATAAACAGACAAAAAAACGGCTAAAAAGTCAAAATTTCACAAGAATGGCAAGTTTGATTTCTTAATCGCCTGTCAGTATATCAAATTTCATGGACTAATCCATTTCAATCCTTATAATCCTGCACTTTATCTCCAAACTACTGCTTTTGTTTTGCTCTATAGAATATTTTTATCCAACTAATACCCCATTTACACCAACGCTTAAACATGTTTAAATGTTGTTTAGTTTAAAACAGGTTTAGAAAAATACCTCCTAACCTCCCGTAATATTTGAAGTGAAATCTTTACTAAAAGAAACTTTACTGACTTTATTACCATTCTAGGTAGTTTGAGTGATATACATTTCAAAACGTTCAAAATAGAGGCTAAAAATGTAGTTAAACTAAACAACATTTAAACATGTTTAACTGCTGGTGTGAATGGGGCATAAGTTGTATATTTGGTGGCATTTGGCGAGATATCGTGGAAATAAGCCTAATGAAATTTTTCTATTTCGACGGGACAGTGTCCCTTTGCATATTTGATGAACACATAAGAAACTCATTATTACCAATATAACTTTGTGTACAAAGTATTAGTAATAAATATTATTTAAACACGACATCCCATGGTTGAAACAAGATTAAACACCCAATAAATAAATCATGGTTTCTTTTCCATAACCCGCAGGTGGGGCTATTCTCTTTCACAATCATTTTATCTTGTGGAGAATGAATTGACTAGTCTGAAAAGTACAAATGTTAAAACAGTGTGAAAAAGAATTCTTACTCGTAAATTCAAAGCAAACCTCCGTCTAACTTTTAAACATTTGTTTTTTAAACATTTGTATTTTAAACATTTGTATTTTTAACATTTGTTTTTGTTTTAAAACATTAATGGATGTGATTGTAATGGTTTAATGATATTTCACTGTAAGTCAAGTCTAGAATCTCAGCACAACGATTTCAAACATTGTTTCGTATTTGGAGTAGTACAGATGTAGATCGATGTTAATTATACTTAAATGTTTTTGAACTGTCATTTTTAATAGCATCGAAATAAACTCTACAGGAAAATAAGCATATAGAATTTGTTGATGCACGTGATCTCCAAGAAAAATAAAATTAATTATCAGATCGCACATCGTATCAAATATTAGAACAAACAAACAATGCAACCAACCAACCAAACAAGAAACATTCAGCAGTGCGGACTTCCTTACCTTTTTACAGATTTGCCAGAGATACCAAATTTGTGAATTGTGTGATAAAGATTTGACGGTCAATTTCAATTGTCTTTGAAGTTAATGTGTTCCTCTTCAAAAGCGAATGGACAAAAGCATGGATACCTTACGTCACAAGGTCCTTCCGCAGCACTAAATCTTTAAATACTTTAATCTTTAAGACTTTAAATCAGTCATTTGATTGATTGTTCCGCCCCGGTTACGATAGAAGAAATTAAATATATATTTTTCGCGGTGTTTGTTTAACACAAACGAACAAACAAAATGTTTCTGGGTAGAAGTTTCAGGAGTCCTTATTTTAATGGAACGAAGTTTATAATAAACGAATGGTAACTTTTAGTTCCAAATCTGTATTGTAAGCAGTGTCCTCGCTAAGTTTGTTTTGCATATCAAAGAATCAAAGTGGTATCCATCCGTTCTTGCTTATTTTATAATGGGTAATAACGAACCATTCTCATGCAAAATCAATTTAGTTCTGAATTACTGGCTAGAGATTATTTATTAGTTTGTTTCTGATTTTTTTTTGTTCTATCAATAAACTATACTTTAATTCAGTGCTGTTTGTCGCGCTTTACTTTGTGAAAAATGAAAATTGGTAATCTTTCTTTAATTGGTGGAAGGTGAATTAAGGTGTATGAAGGTGTATCAAGGTAAATAAAGTTGTATGAAGGAACATGAAGGTGTATGAAGGTACAATAAACCGTATGAAGATAAATGAAGGTTTTATGAAGGTAAATAAAGGTGTCTGAAAGTAAATCAAGGTGTATGAAGGTAAATAAAGATAAGGAAGGTGTATGAAGGTGTATAAAGGCACATAAAGGCGAATAAAGGTAAATGAAGGTGAATGAAGGTAAATAAAGAAGTATTTTTACTTTTTATTTTTTTACTTTGCCACACACAATGAATAACAAGTATGTATGAAGGTAAATGAAAGTAAATGAAGGTGTATGAAGGTAAACGACGGTGTATGAAGGTAAACCAAGGTGCATGAAGGTCTATGAAGGTGAATTAAGGTGTATGAAGGTGTATGAATGTAAATAAAGTTGTATGAAGGAACATGAAGGTGTATGAAGGTGTGTGAACGTGTATAAAAAAAGATGAAGGTGTATCAAGATATATCAAGGTAAATGAAGGTGCATCAACGCAAATGAAGGTAAATGACGGTGTATGAAGGTAAATGAAGGTAAATAAATGTGTATCAAGGTGTATGAAGATAAATAAAGATGTATGAAGCTTTATGAAGGTAAATGAAAATGTATGAAGGTGCATGAAGGTGTATGAAGGTGTGTGAATGCGTGTGAAGTTATACGAAGGTAAATGAAGGTGTATGAAGGTATGTGAAGGTAAATGAAGATGTATCAAGGTGTATGAGGGTACACGAAAGTGTATGAAGGTGCATGAAGGTAATTGAAGGTGTATGAAGGTAAATGAAGGTGTATGAAGGTGCATGAAGATGTATGAAGGTGTATGGAGGTGTATGAAGGTAAATGAAGGTAAATGAAGGTATATATAAAGGTGTATGAAGGTAAATGAATGTGTATGAAGGTGTATGAAGTTAAATGAAAGTGTATGAAGGTGCATGAAGGTGTATGAAGGTGTGTAAAATTGTATGAAGGTAAATGAAGGCGTATGAAGGTACATAAAGGTGGATAAAGGCAAATGGAGGTGTCTGAAGATTCATGAAGGTGTATGAAGGTGTGTGAAGGTCTATAAAGGGGTATGAAGATGTATAAAGGTGTATGAAGGCAAATGAAGGTGTATCAAAGTAAATGAAGGTAAATGAAGGTTTGTGAAGGTAAATGAAGGTGTATGATGCTAAATGAAAGTAAACGAAAGGCTGTCAAGGTGAAAAAAGCTGTATGAAGTTAAATAAAGGTGCACGAAGGTGTATAAAGGTGTATGAAGGTAAATGAAGGTGTATAAAGGTAAATGAAGGTGCATGAAGGTGTATGAAGGTGTATGAAGGTAAATGAAGGTTTATAAAGGTAAATAAAGGTGCATGAAGGTGTATGAAAGTGTATCAAGGTAAATGAAAGTGTATGAAGGTGCAAGAAGGTACATGAAGGTATATAAAGGTGAAGGTGTATGAAGGTGTTTGAAGGTGTATGAAGGTAAATGAAAGTGTATCAAGGTGTATCAAGGTAAATAAGGTTGTGTGAACGTACATGAAGGTGTATGAAGGTGTGTGAAGGTGTATGAAGGTAAATGAAGGCAAATTAAGGCAAATGAATGTGTATGAAGGTGTATGAACATAAATGGAGGTGTATGAAGGTGTATGAACATAAATGGAGGTGTATGAAGGTAAAAAAAGGTAAATGAAGGTGTATTAGGGTGTATGAAGGTAAATGAAGGTGTATGAATGTAAATGAAGGCGTATAAAGGTACATAAAGGTGGATAAAGGCAAATAGAGGTGTCTGAAGGTTCATGAAGTTGTATGAAGGTGTGTGAAGGTCTATCAATGTGTATGAAGGTAAATGAAAATGTATGAAGATAAATAAACGTACGTGAAGATGCATGAAGGTTTCTGAAGGTAAATGAAGGTGTATGATGCTAAATGAAGGTAAACGAAGGGGTATGAAGGTGTAAGAAGGTGAATGAAGCTGTATGAAGGTAAATAAAGGTGCGCGAAGGTGTATGAAGGTAAATGAAGGTGTATGAAGATTTATGAAGGGAAATTAAGGTGTATGTAGGTGTATGAAGGTAAATGAAGGTGTATAAAGGTAAATGGAGGTGCATGAAGGTGTATGAAGGTGTGTGAAGGTGTGTGAAGGTAAATGCAGTTGTATCAATGAAATAAAGGTGTATGAGAGTGTATGAAGGTAAATGAAAGTGTATGAAGGTGCAAGAAGGTACAGGAAGGTGTATGAAGGTGTATGAAGGTAAATGAAGGTGTGCTATGGTTTATTGAGGTATATGAAGGTGTATTAAGGTAAATGAAGGTGCATGAAGGTAAATGAAGGTGTATAAAGGTGTATGAATTGAAACGAAGGTGTGTGAAGGTAAATGAAGGTGTATGAAGGTAAATGAAGTTGTATGTAGGTACATGAAGGTGTCTAAAGGTGTGTGAAGGTGTATGAAGGTAAATGAAGGTGTATGAAGGTGTATGAACATAAATGGAGGTGTATGAAGGTAAATGAAGGTGTATCAAGATATATCAAGGTAAATGAAGGTGTAAGAAGGTAAATGAAGGTAAATGAATGTGTATGCAGGTGTATGAAGATAAATGAAGGTGAATGAAGGTAAATAAAGGTGTATGAAGGTACACACCTTTATTTACCTTCATACACCTTCATTTACCTTCATTTACCTTCACACACCTTCATACACCTTCATACACCTTCATACACCTTCATACACCTTCATTTACCTTCATTAACCTCCATACACCTTCATGCACCTTCACACACCTTCATACACCTTCATACACCTTCATACACTTTCATACACCTTCATTTACCTTCATACACCTTTATTTACCTTCATACACCTTCATTTACCTTCACACACCTCCATATACCTTCATACACCTTCATTTACCTTCATAAACCTTCATACACCTTCATTTACCTTCATAAATCTTCATACACCTTTAGTTACCTTCATACAGGTTCATTCACCTTCATACACCTTCATACACTTTCATTTAACTTCATTTAGCATCATACACCTTCATTTATTTTCACAAACTTTCATACACCTTCGTTTACCTCCAAGTACCTTCATACACCTTCATTTACCTTCAAACCCCTTCGTACACATTCATTTACCTTCATACACCTTCATACACCTTCATACACCTTCATACACCTTTATACACCTTCATTTACCTTCATAGACCTTCGCGCACCTTCCTACACCTTCATGTGTATGAAGGTGTATGAAAGTGTATGAAGGTGTATGAAGGTGTATGAAGGCGTAGGAACGTACATGAAGGTGTATGAAGGTGTGTGAAGGTGCATGAAGGTGTATGGAGGTTAATGAAGGTAAATAAAGGTGTATGAAGGTGTATGAAGGTGTATGAAGGTGTATGAAGGTGTGTGAAGGTAAATGAAGGTGTATGAAGGTAAATAAAGGTGTATAAAGATAAATGAAGGTGCATGAAGGTGTATGAAATGTTTGAAGGTAAATAAAAGTGTATGAAGGTAAATGAAGGTGTATGAAGGTGTATGAAGGTGTATGAAGGTGTATGAAAGTGTATGAAGCTGTATGAAGGTGTATGAAGGTGTATGAAGGTGCATGAAGGTGTATGAAGGTGTGAGAAGGTGCATGAAGGTGTATGAAGGTTAATGAAGGTAAATGAAGGTGTATAAAGGTGTATGAGGGTGTGTGAATGTAAATGAAGGTTTATGTAGGTAAATAAAGGTGTATAAAGGTAAATGAAGGTCCATGAAGGTGTATGAAAGTGCATTAAGGTAAATAAAAGTGTATGAAGGTGCATGAAGGTAAATGAAGGCGTATGAAGGTGTATGAAGGTGTATGAAGGTGTATGAAGGTGTATGAAAGTGTATGAAGGTGTATGAAGATGTATGAAGGTGTATGAAGGTGCATGAAGGTGCATGAAGGTGTATGAAGGTGTGTGAAGGTACATGAAGGTGTATGAAGGTTAATGAAGGTAAATGAAGGTGTATGAAGGTGTATGAAGGTGTGTGAATGTCAATGAAGGTGTATGAAGGTAAATAAAGGTGTATAAAGGTAAATGGATGTGCATAAAGGTGTATGAAAGTGTATGAAGGTGTATGAAGGTGTATGAAGGTGTGTGAAGGTAAATGAAGGTGTATGATGGTAAATAAAGGTGTATAAAGGTAAATGAAGGTCCATGAAGGTGTATAAAAGTGTATGAAGGTAAATAAAAGTGTATAAAGGTACATGAAGGTAAATGAAGGTGTATGAAGATGTATGAAGGTGTATGAAGATGTATGAAGGTGCATGAAGGTGTATGAAGGTGTATGAAGGTGTATGAAGGTGCATGAAGGTGTATGAAGATGTGTTGTATGAAGGTGTGTGAATGTATACGAAGGTCTATGAAGGTAAATAAAGGTGTATAAACGTAAATCAATGTGCATAAAGGTGTATGAAAGTGTATCAAGGTAAATAAAAGTGTATGAAGGTGCATGAAGGTAAATGAAGGTGTATGAAGGTGTATGAAGGTAAATGAAGGTGTATGAAAGTGTATGAAGGTGTATGAAGGTGTATGAAGGTATGTGAAGGTAAATGAAGGTGTATGAAAGTGCATGAAGGTGTATGAAGGTGTATGAAGGTGTGTAAAGGTAAATGAAGGTGTATGAAGGTAAATAAAGGTGTTTCAAGGTAAATGAAGGTTCATGAAGGTGTATGAAAGTGTATGAAGGTGTATGAAGGTGTATGAAGGTGCATGAAGGTGCATGAAGGTGCATGAAGGTGTATGAAGGTGTGTGAAGGTTCATGAAGGTCTGTGAATGTAAATGAAGGTGTATAAAGGTAAATGAATGTGCATTAAGGTGTAAGAAAGTGTATTGAGGTAAATAAAAGTGTATTAAGGTGCTTGAAGGTAAATGAAGGTGTGTGAAGGTGTATGAAGGTGTATGAATGTGTATGAATGTAAATGAAGGTGTATGAAAGTGTATGAAGGTGTATGAAGGTGTATGAAGGTATGCGAAGTTAAATGAAGGTGTATGAAAGTGCATGAAGATGTATGAAGGTGTATGAAGGTGTGTGAAGGTAAATGAAGGTGTATGAAGTAAATAAAGGTGTTTAAAGGTAAATGAAGGTACATGAAGGTGTATGAAAGTGTATAAAGGTGTATGAAGCTTAATGAAGGTAAATGAAGGTGTATAAAGGTGTATGAAGGTGTGTGAATGTAAATGAATTTGTATGAAGGTAAATAAAGGTGTATAAAGGTAAATGAATGTGCATTAAGGTGTATGAAAGTGTATTGAGGTAAATAAAAGTTTATGAAGGTGCATGAAGGTAAATGAAGGTGTATGAAGGTGTATCAAAGTGTATGAATGTAAATGAAGGTGTATGAAAGTGTATGAAGATGTATGAAGGTGTATGAAGGTGTATGAAGGTGCATGAAGGTGTATGAAGATGTGTGAAGGTAAATGAAGGTGTATGAAGGTAAATAAAGGTGTATAAAGGTGTATGAAGGTGTACGAAGGTTTATGAAGGTGCATGAAGGTGTATGAAGGTGTGTGAAGGTGCATCAAGGTGTATGAAGGTTAATGAAGGTAAATGAAGGTGTATGAAGGTGTATGAAGGTGTGTGAATGTAAATGAAGGTGTATGAAGGTAAATAAAAGTGTATAAAAATAAATGAAGGTGCATGAAGGTGTATGAATGTGTATGCAGGTGTATGAAGATAAAGGAATGTGTATGAAGGTAAATGAAGGTGTATGAAAGTAAAAGAAGGAAAATGGAGGTGTATGAAGGTATACGAAGGTTATCAAGGTAAATGAAGGTCCATGAAGGTGTATGAAGGTGTATGAAGGTGCATAAAGGTCTATGTAGGTGCATTAAGGTCTATGAAGGGGAATGATGGTGTACGAAGGTAATCGAAGGTAAATGAAGGTGTATGAAGGTAAATGAACGTGTATGTATCTGTATCTGTATCTTTTCCAGTATCTGTATCTGTATCTGCACTGTATCTGAGCTGTATCTATATCTGTATCTGTTCTGTTTCTGTATCTAAAACTGTGCTGTCTGAATCTGTATCTGTATCTGTATCTGTGCTGTATCTGTATCGGTATCTGTATCTGTGCTGTATCTATATCTGTATCTGTATCTGTGCTGTATCTATATCTGTATCTGTATCTGAATCTGGATCTTTATCTGTATCTGTGTCTGTATCTGTATATTTATCTTTATCTTTATCTTTATCTGTATCTGTATCTGTATCTGTATCTGTATCTGTGCTTTATGTGTGCTGTATCAGTATTTGTATCTGTATCTGTGATGTATCTGTATCTGTATCTGTATCTGTATGTGTCTCTGTGCACTATCTGTATCTGTGGCTGTGTTGAAAAGGCGAATGAAGGTAAATGAAGTTGTATGAAGGGAAATGAAGATGTATTAAGGTAGTTGAAGGTAAATGAAGGTGTATGAAGGTGTATGAAGGTAAACGAATGTGTTTGAAAGTAAATGAAGGTGCATGAAGGTGTATGAAGGTGTATGAAGGTGCATGAAGGTGTATAAAGGTTAATGAAGGTAAATGAAGGTGTATGAAAGTGTATGAAAGTGTGTGAAGGTAAATGAAGGTGTATGAAGGTAAATAAAGGTGTATAAAGGTAAATGAAAGTGCATGAAGGTGTATCAAAGTGTATGAAGGTAACTAAAAGTGTATGAAGGTGTATGAAGGTAAATGAAGGTGTATGAAGGTGTATGAAGGTAAATGAAGGTGTATGAAAGTTTATGAAGGTGTATGAAGGTATATGAAGGTGTATGAAGGTAAACAAAGGTGTATAAAGGTAAATGAAGGTTCATGAATGTGTATGAAAGTGTCTGAATGTGTGTCAAGTTAAATGAAGGTGTATGAAGGTTTATGAAGGTGTATGAAGGTTTATGAAGGTGTATGAAGGTGTATGAAGGTGTGTGAAGGTGTATGAAAGTGTATGAAGGTGTATGAAGGTGTATGAAGGTCCATGAAGGTGTATGAAGGTGTATGAAGGTGCAATAAGGTGTATGAAGGTTAATGAAGGTAAATGAAGGTGTATGAAGGTGTATGAAGGTGTGTGAATGTAAATGAAGGTGTATGAAGGTAAATAAAGGTGTATAAAGGTAAATGAATGTGCATGAAGGTGTATGAAAGTGTATGAAGGTAAATAAAAGTGTATGAAGGTGCATGAAGGTAAATGAAGGTGCATGAAGGTGTACGAAGGTGTATGAAGGTAAATGAAGGTGTATGAAAGTGTATGAAGATGTATGAAGGTGTATGAAGGTGTGTGAAGGTAAATGAAGGTGTATGAAGGTAAATGAAGGTATATAAAGGTAAATGAATGTGCATAAAGGTGTATGAAGGTGTATGAAGGTAAATAAAAGTGTATGAAGGTGCATGAAGGTGTATGAAGGTGTATGAAGGTTTATGACGGTAAATGAAAGTGTATGAAAGTGTATGAAGGTGTATGAAGGGGTATGAAGGTGTGTGAAGGTAAATGAAGGTGTATGAAGGTAAATAAAGGTGTATAAAGGTACATGAAGGTGCATGAAGGTGTATAAAAGTGTAGGAAGGTAAATAAAAGTGTATGAATGTAAATGAAGGTAAGTGAAGGTTTATAAAGGTGTATGAAGGTGTATGATGGTGTATAAAGATGTATGAAAGTGTATGAAGGTGTATGAAGGTGTATGAATGTGCATGAAGGTCTATGAAGGTGTGTGAAGGTGCATGAAGGTGCATGAAGGTTAATGAAGGTAAATGTAGGTGTATGAAGGTGTGTGAAGGTGTATGAAGGTGTGTGAAGGTAAATGAAGGTGTATGAAGGTAAATAAAGGTAAATAAAGGTACATAAAGGTGCATGAAGGTGTATGAAAGTGTATGAAGGTAAATAAAAGTGTATGAAGGTAATTGAAAGTAAATGAAGGTGTATGAAGGTGTATGAAGGTGTATGGAAGTGTATGAAGGTGTATGAAGGTGTATGAAGGTGCATGAAGGTGTATGAAGGTGTGTGAAGGTGCATGAAGGTGTATGAAGGTTAATGAAGGTAAATGAACGTGTATGAAGGTGTATGAAGGTGTGTGAATGTAAATGAAAGTGTATGAAGGTAAATGAACGTGTAAAAAGGTAAATGAATGTGCATGAAGGTTTATGAAAGTGTATTGAGGTAAATAAAAGTGTATGAAGGTGCATGAAGGTGTATAAAAGTTTAGGAAGGTAAATAAAAGTGTATGAACATACATGAAGGTAAATGAAGGTGTATGAAGTTGTATGAAGGTGTATGAAGGTGTATGAAGGTGTATGAAAGTGTATGAAGGTGTATGAAGGTGTATGGAGGTGTATGAAGATGCATGAAGGTGTATGAAAGTGTATTGAGATAAATAAAGGTGAATAGACGTACATGAAGGTGCATGAAGGTGCAAGAGGATGTATGAAAGTATATGAAGGTGTATGAAGGTGTATGAAGGTGTATGGAAGTGTATGAAGGTGTATGAAGGTGTATGAAGGTGCATGAAGGTGTTTGAAGGTGTGTGAAGGTGCATGAAGGTGTATGAAGGTTAATGAAGATAAATGAACGTGTATGAAGGTGTATGAAGGTGTGTGAATGTAAATGAAGGTGTATAAAGGTAAATGAAGGTGTATGACGGTGTATGAAGGTGTATGAAGGTGTATGAATGTAAATGAAGGTGTATGAAAGTGTATTGAGGTAAATAAATGTGTATGAAGGTGCATGAAGGTAAATGAAGGTGTATGACGGTGTATGAAGGTGTATGAAGGTGTATGAATGTAAATGAAGGTGTATGAAAGTGTATGAAGGTGCATGAAGGTGTATCAAAGTGTATGAAGGTAAATAAAAGTGTATGAACATACATGAAGGTAAATGAAGGTGTATGAAGTTGTATGAAGGTGTATGAAGGAGTATGAAAGTGTATGAAGGTGTATGAAGGTGTATGAAGGTGTATGGAGGTGTATGAAGGTAAATGAAGGTGTATCAAGGTGTGTGAAGGTGCACGAAGGTGTATGAAGGTTAATGAAGGTGTATGAAGGTGTGTGAATGTAAATGAAGGTGTATGAAGGTAAATAAAGGTGTATAAAGGTAAATGAATGTGCATGAAGGTGTATGAAAGTGTATGAAGGGAAATAAAAGTGTATGAAGGTGCATGAAGGTAAGTGAAGGTGCATGAAGGTGTACGAAGGTGTATGAAGATGTATGAAGGTGCATGAAGGTGTATGAAGGTGTGTGAAGGTGCATGAAGGTGTATGAAGGTTAATGAAGGTAAATGAACGTGTATGAAAGTGTATGAAGGTGTATGAAGCTGTATGAAGGTATGTGAAGGTAAATGAAGGTGTATGAAAGTGCATGAAGGTGTATGAAGGTGTATGAAGGCGTGTGAAGGTAAATGAAGGTGTATGAAAGTAAATAAACGTGTTTAAAGGTAAATAAAGGTGCATGAAGGTGTATGAGAGTGTATGAAGGTGTATGAAGGTGTATGAAGGTGTATGAAGGTGTATGAAGGTGCATGAAGGTGTATGAAGGTGTGTGAAGGTGCATGAAGGTGTGTGAATGTAAATGAAGGTGTATAAAGGTATATGAATGTGCATTAAGGTGTAGGAAAGTGTATTGAGGTAAATAAAAGTGTATGAAGGTGCATGAAGGTAAATGAAGGTATATGAAGGTGTATGAAGGTGTATGAAAGCGTATGAATGTAAATGAAGGTGTATGAAAGTGTATGAAGGTGTATGAATGTATATGAAGGTATGTGAAGGTAAATGAAGGTGCATGAAAGTGCATGAAGGTGTATGAAGGTATATGAAGGTGTCTGAAGGTAAATGAAGGTGTATGAAGGTAAATAAAGGTGTTTAAAGGTAAATGAAGATGCGTGAAGGTGTATGAAAGTGTATGAAGGTGTATGAAGCTTAATGAAGGTAAATGAAGGTGTATAAAGGTGTATGAAGGTGTGTGAATGTAAATGAAGGTGTATGAAGGTAAATAAATGTGTATAAAGGTAAATGATTGTGCATTAAGGTGTATGAAAGTGTATTGAGGTAAATAAAAGTGTATGAAGGTGCATGAAGGTAAATGAAGGTGTATGAAGGTGTATGAAAGTGTATGAATGTAAATGAAGGTGTATGAAAGTGTATGAAGATGTATGAAGGTGTATGAAGGTGTATGAAGGTGCATGAAGGTGTATGAAGATGTGTGAAGGTAAATGAAGCTGTATGAAGGTAAATAAAGGTGGATAAAGGTGTATGAAGGTATACGAAGGTTTATGAAGGGGCATGAAGGTGTATGAAGGTGTGTGAAAGTGCATGAAGGTGTATGAAGGTTAATGAAGGTGTATGAAGATGTGTGAATGTAAATGAAGGTGTATGAGGGTAAATGAAGGTGTAAAAAGGTAAATGAATGTGCATGAAGGTGTATGAAAGTGTATTGAGGTAAATAAATGTGTATGAAGGTGCATGAAGGTAAATGAAGGTGTATGACGGTGTATGCAGGTGTATGAAGGTGTATGAATGTAAATGAAGGTGTATGAAAGTGTATGAAGGTGTATGAAGGTGTATGAAGGTGTGTGAAGGTAAATGAAGCTCTATGAAGGTAAATAAAGGTGTATAAAGGTAAATGAAGGTGCATGAAGGTGTATCAAAGTGTATGAAGGTAAATAAAAGTGTATGAACATACATGAAGGTAAATGAAGGTGTATGAAGTTGTATGAAGGTGTATGAAGGTGTATGGAGGTGTATAAAGGTGCATGAAGGTGTATGAAGGTGTGTGAAGGTGCATGAAAATGTATGAAGGTTAATGAAGGTAAATAAAAGTGTATGAAGGTGCATGAAGGTAAGTGAAGGTGCATGAAGGTGTACGAAGGTGTATGAAGGTGTATGAAGGTGCATGAAGATGTATGAAGGTGTGTGAAGGTGCATGAAGGTGTATGAAGGTTAATGAAGGTAAATGAACGTGTATGAAAGTGTATGAAGGTGTATGGAGGTGTATGAAGGTACGTGAAGGTAAATGAAGGTGTATGAAAGTGCATGAAGGTGTATGAAGGTGTATGAAGGTGTGTGAAGGTAAATAAAGGTGTATGAAGGTAAATAAAGGTGTTTAAAGGTAAATGAAGGTGCATGAAGGTGTATGAAAGTGTATGAAGGTGTATGAAGGTGTATGAAGGTGTATGAAGGTGCATGAAGGTGTATGAAGGTGTGTGAAGGTACATGAAGGTGTGTGAATGTAAATGAAGGTGTATAAAGGTAACTGAATGTGCATTAAGGTGTTGGAAAGTGTATTGAGGTAAATAAAAGTGTATGAAGGTGCATGAAGGTAAATGAAGGTATATGAAGGTGTATGAAGGTGTATGAAAGTGTATGAATGTAAATGAAGGTGTATGAAAGTGTATGAAGGTGTATGAAGGTGTATGAAGGTATGTGAAGGTAAATGAAGGTGTATGAAAGTGCATGAAGGTGTATGAAGGTATATGAAGGTGTGTGAAGGTAAATGAAGGTGTATGAAGGTAAATAAAGGTGTTTAAAGGTAAATGAAGGTGCATGAAGGTGTATGAAAGTGTCTGAAGGTGTATGAAGCTTAATGAAGGTAAATGAAGGTGTATGAAGGTGTATGAAGGTGTGTGAATGTAAATGAAGGTGTATGAAGGTAAATAAAGGTGTATAAAGGTAAATGAATGTGCATTAAGGTGTATGAAAGCTTATTGAGGTAAATAAAAGTGTATGAAGGTGCATGAAGGTAAATGAAGGTGTATGAAGGTGTATGAAAGTGTATGAATGTAAATGAAGGTGTATGAAGGTAAATGAAGGTGTATGAAAGTGTATGAAGATGTATGAAGGTATATGAAGGTGTGTGAAGGTAAATGAAGGTGTATGAAGGTAAATGAAGGTGTATGAAGGTGTATGAAGGTGAATGAAGGTAAATGAACGTGTATGAAACTGTATGAAGGTGTATGAAGGTGTATGAAGGTATGTGAAGGTAAATGAAGGTGTATGAAAGTGCATGAAGGGGTATGAAGGTGTATGAAGGTGTGTGAAGGTAAATGAAATTGTATGAAGGTAAATAAAGGTGTTTAAAGGTAAATGAGTGTGCATGAGGGTGTATGAAGGTGTATGAAGGTGCATGAAGGTGCATGAAGGTGTATAAAGGTGTGTGAAGGTGTATAAAGGTGCATGAAGGTAAATGAAGGTGTATGAAGGTGTATGAAGGTGTATGTAAGTGTATGAATGTAAATGAAGGTGTATGAAAGTGTATGAAGGTGTATGAAGGTGTATGAAGGTCTGTGAAGGTAAATGAAGGTGCATGAAGGTAAATGAAGGTGTATGAAGGTGTATGAAAGTGTATGAATGTAAATGAAGGTGTATGAAAGTGTATGAAGATGTATGAAGGTGTATGAAGGTGTATGAAGGTGCATGAAGATGTATGAAGATGTATGAAGGTAAATGAAGGTGTATGAAGGTAAATAAAGGTGTATAAAGGTGTATGAAAGTGTACGAAGGTTTATGAAGGTGCATGAGTGTGTATGAAGGTGTGTGAAGGTGCATGAAGGTGTATGAAGGTTAATGAAGGTAAATGAAGGTGTATGAAGGTGTATGAAGGTGTGTGAATGTTAATGAAGGTGTATGAAGGTAAATAAAGCTGTATAAAGGTAAATGAATGTGCATGAAGGTGTATGAAAGTGTATTGAGGTAAATAAAAGTGTATGAAGGTGCATGAAGGTAAATGAAGGTGTATGAAAGTGTATGAAGGTATATGAAGGTGTATGAATGTAAATGAAGGTGTACGAAAGTGTATGAAGGTGTATGAAGGTGAATTAAGGTGTTTGAAGGTGCATGAAGGTGTATGAAGGTGTGTGAAGGTGCATGAAGGTGAAGGAAGGTTAATGAAGGTAAATGAAGGTGTATGAAGGTGTATGAAACTTTATGAAGGTGTGTGAAGGTAAATGAAGGTGTATGAAGGTAAATAAAAGTGTATAAAAATAAATGAAGGTGCATGAAGGTGTATGAATGTGTATGCAGGTGTATGAAATTAAAGTAATGTGTATGAATGTAAATGAAGGTGTATGAAAGTAAAAGAAGGAAAATGGAGGTGTATGAAGGTATACGAAGGTTATCAAGGTAAATGAAGGTCCATGAAGGTGTATGAAAGTGTATGAAGGTAAATAAAAGTGTATGAAGGTGCATGAAGGTAATTGAAGGTGTATGAAGGTGTGTGAAGTTGCATGAAGGTGAATGAAGGTTAATGAAGGTAAATGAAGGTGTATGAAGGTGTATGAAACTTTATGAAGGTGTGTGAAGGTAAATGAAGGTGTATGAAGGTAAATAAAAGTGTATAAAAATAAATGAAGGTGCATGAAGGTGTATGAATGTGTATGCAGGTGTATGAAGATAAAGGAATGTGTATGAATGTAAATGAAGGTGTATGAAAGTAAAAGATGGAAAATGGAGGTGCATGAAGGTATACGAAGGTTATCAAGGTAAATGAAGGTCCATGAAGGTGTATGAAAGTGTATGAAGGTAAATAAAAGTGTATGAAGGTGCATGAAGGTACTTGAAGGTGTATGAAGGTGTATGAAGGTGTATGAAGATGTATGAATGTAAATGAAGGTGTATGAAAGTGTATGAAGGTGTATGAAGGTGTATGAAGGTGTGTGAAGGTAAATGAAGGTGTATGAAGGTAAATAAAGGTTTATAAAGGTAAATGAAGGTGCATGAAGGTGTATCAAAGTGTATGAAGGTAAATAAAAGCGTATGAACATACATGAAGGTAAATGAAGGTGTAAGAAGGTGTATAAAAGTGTATGAAGGTGTATGAAAGTGTATTAAGGTGTTTGAAGGTGCATGAAGGTGTATGAAGGTGTGTGAAGGTGCATGAATGTGAATGAAGGTTAATGAAGGTAAATGAAGGTGTATGAAGGTGTATGAAACTTTATGAAGTTGTGTGAAGGTAAATGAAGGTGTATGAAGGTAAATAAAGGTGTATAAAGGTAAATGAAGGTGCATGAAAGTGTATCAAAGTGTATGAAGGTACCTAAAAGTGTATAAAGGTGTATGAAGGCAAATGAAGGTGTATGAAGGTAAATGAAGGTGTATGAAAGTGTATGAAGGTGTATGAAGGTATATGAAGGTGTGTGAAGGTAAATGAAGGTGTATGAAGGTAAATAAAGGTGTAAAAAGGTAAATGAAGGTGCATGAAGGTGTATGAAAATGTATGAATGTGTGTCAAGGTAAATGAAGGTGTATGAAGGTTTATGAAGATGTATGAAAGTGTATGAAGGTGTATGAAGGTGTATGAAAGTGTATGAAGGTGTTTGAAGGTGTATGAAGGTGCATGAAGGTGTATGAAGGTGTATGAAGGTGCATGAAGGTGTATGAAGGTTAATGAAGGTAAATGAAGGTGTATGAAGGTGTATGAAGGTGTGTGAATGTAAATGAAGGTGTATGAAGGTCAATAAAGGTGTATAAAGGTAAATGAATGTGCATGAAGGTGTATGAAAGTGTATGAAGGTAAATAAAAGGGTATGAAGGTGCATGAAGGTAAATGAAGGTGTATGAAGGTGTATGAAGATGTATGAATGTAAATGAAGGTGTATGAAAGTGTATTAAGGTGTATGAAGGTGTATGAAGGTGTGTGAAGGTAAATGAAGGTGTATGAAGGTAAATAAAGATGTATAAAGGTAAATGAAGGTGCATGAAGGTGTATCAAAGTGTATGAAGGTAAATAAAAGTGTATGAACATACATGAAGGTAAATGAAGGTGTATGAAGTTGTATGAAGGTGTATGAAGGTGTATGAAGGTGTATGAAAGTGTATGAAGGTGTATGAAGGTGTATGGAGGTGTATGAAGGTACATGAAGGTGTATGAAGGTGTGTGAAGGAGCATGAAGGTTTATGAAGTTTAATGAAGGTAAATGAAGGTGTATGAAGGTGTGTAAATGTAAATGAAGGTGTATGAAGGTAAATAAAGGTGTATAAAGGTAAATGAATGTGCATGAAGGTGTATGAAAGTGTATGAAGGTAAATAAAAGTGTATGAAGGTGCATGAAGGTAAGTGAAGGTGCATAAAGGTGTACGAAGGTGTATGAAGGTAAATAAAGGTGTATGAAAGTGTATGAAGATGTATGAAGGTGTATGAAGGTGTGTGAAGGTAAATGAAGGAGTATGAAGGTAAATGAAGGTGTATGAAGGTGTATGAAGGTGTATGAAGGTGTATGAAGGTAAATGAAGGTGTATGAAAGTGTATGAAGGTGTATGAAGGTGTATGAAGGTATGTGAAGGTAAATGAAGGTGTATGAAAGTGCATGAAGGTGTATGAAGGTGTATGAAGGTGTGTGAAGGTAAATGAAGGTGTATGAAGGTAAATAAAAGTGTATGAAGGTAAATGAAGGTGTATGAAGGTTTATGAAGGTGTATGAAGGTAAATGAGGGTGCATGAGGGTGTATGAAGGTGTATGAAGGTGTATCAAGGTGTATGAAGGTGTATGAAGGTGCATGAAGGTGTATGAAGGTGTGTGAAGGTGCATGAAGGTGTGTGAATGTAAATGAAGGTGTATAAAGGTAAATGAATGTGCATTAAGGTGTAGGAAAGTGTATTGAGGTATATTAAAGTGTATGAAGGTGCATGAAGGTAAATGAAGGTGTATGAAGGTGTATGAATGTGTATGAAGGTGTATGAAATTATATGAATGTAAATGAATGTGTATGAAAGTGTATGAAGGTGTATGAAGGTGTATGAAGGTTAATGAAGGTAAATGAAGGTGTATGAAGGTGTGTAAATGAAATGAAGGTGTATGAAGGTAAATAAAGGTGTATAAAGGTAAATGAATGTGCATGAAGGTGTATGAAAGTGTATGAAGGTAAATAAAAGTATATGAAGGTGCATAAAGGTACGTGAAGGTGCATGAAGGTGTACGAAGGTGTATGAAGGTAAATGAAGGTGTATTAAAGTGTATGAACATGTATGAAGGTGTATGAAGGTGTGTGAATGTAAATGAAGGTGTATGAAGGTAAATGAAGGTGTGTGAAGGAGCATGAAGGAGTATGAAGGTTAATGAAGGTAAATGAAGGTGTATGAAGGTGTGTGAATGTACATGAAGGTGTATGAAGGTAAATAAAGGTGTATAAAGGTAAATGAATGTGCATGAAGGTGTATAAAAGTGTATGAAGGTAAATAAAAGTGTATGAAGGTGCATGAAGGTGCATGAAGATGTATGAAGATATATGAAGGTAAATGAAGGTGTATGAAGGTAAATAAAGGTGTATAAAGGTGTATGAAAGTGTACGAAGGTTTATGAAGGTGCATGAGGGTGTATGAAGGTGTCTGAAGGTGCATGAAGGTGTATGAAGGTTAATGAAGGTAAATGAAGGTGTATGAAGGTGTATGAAGGTGTGTGAATGTTAATGAAGGTGTATGAAGGTAAATAAAGGTGTATAAAGGTAAATGAATGTGCATGAAGGTGTATGAAAGTGTATTGAGGTAAATAAAAGTGTATGAAGGTGCATGAAGGTAAATGAAGGTGTATGAAAGTGTATGAAGGTATATGAAGGTGTATGAATGTAAATGAAGGTGTACGAAAGCGTATGAAGGTGTATGAAGGTGAATTAAGGTGTTTGAAGGTGCATGAAGGTGTATGAAGGTGTGTGAAGGTGCATGAAGGTGAATGAAGGTTAATGAAGGTAAATGAAGGTGTATGAAGGTGTATGAAACTTTATGAAGGTGTGTGAAGGTAAATGAAGGTGTATGAAGGTAAATAAAAGTGTATAAAAATAAATGAAGGTGCATGAAGGTGTATGAATGTGTATGCAGGTGTATGAAATTAAAGGAATGTGTATGAATGTAAATGAAGGTGTATGAAAGTAAAAGATGGAAAATGGAGGTGCATGAAGGTATACGAAGGTTATCAAGGTAAATGAAGGTCCATGAAGGTGTATGAAAGTGTATGAAGGTAAATAAAAGTGTATGAAGGTGCATGAAGGTAATTGAAGGTGTATGAAGGTGTATGAAGGTGTATGAAGATGTATGAATGTAAATGAAGGTGTATGAAAGTGTATGAAGGTGTATGAAGGTGTATGAAGGTGTGTGAACGTAAATGAAGGTGTATGAAGGTAAATAAAGGTTTATAAAGGTAAATGAAGGTGCATGAAGGTGTATCAAAGTGTATGAAGGTAAATAAAAGCGTATGAACATACATGAAGGTAAATGAAGGTGTATGAAGGTGTATAAAAGTGTATGAAGGTGTATGAAAGTGTATTAAGGTGTTTGAAGGTGCATGAAGGTGTATGAAGGTGTGTGAAGGTGCATGAAGGTGAATGAAGGTTAATGAAGGTAAATGAAGGTGTATGAAGGTGTATGAAACTTTATGAAGGTGTGTGAAGGTAAATGAAGGTGTATGAAGGTAAATAAAGGTGTATAAAGGTGAATGAAGGTGCATGAAGGTGTATGAAAGTGTATGAAGGTGTGTGAAGTTAAATCAAAGTGTATGAAGGTAAATAAAAGTGTATAAAAATAAATGAAGATGCATGAAGGAGTATGAATGTGTATGCAGGTGTATGAAGATAAAGGAATGTGTATGAATGTAAATGAAGGTGTATGAAAGTAAAAGAAGGAAAATGGAGGTGTATGAAGGTATACGAAGGTTATCAAGGTAAATGAAGGTCCATGAAGGTGTATGAAGTTGCATAAAGGTCTATGTAGGTGCATGAAGGTCTATGAAGGGGAATGATGGTGTATGAAGGTAATCGAAGGTAAATGAAGGTGTATGAAGGTAAATGAACGTGTATGTATCTGTATCTGTATCTTTTCCAGTATCTGTATCTGTATCTGTACTGTATCTGAGCTGTATCTATATCTGTATCTGTTCTGTTTCTGTATCTAAAACTGTGCTGTCTGAATCTGTATCTGTATCTCTATCTGTATCTGTATCTGTGCTGTGTCTGTATCGGTATCTGTATCTGTGCTGTATCTATATCTGTATCTGTATCTGTGCTGTATCTATATCTGTATCTGTATCTGAATCTGGATCTTTATCTGTATCTGTGTCTGTATCTGTATCTGTATATTTATCTTTATCTGTATCTGTATTTGTATCTGTGCTGTATGTGTGCTGTATGTGTGCTGTATCAGTATTTGTATCTGTATCTGTGATGTATCTGTATCTGTATCTGTATGTGTCGCTGTGCACTACCTGTATCTGTGGCTGTGTTGAAAAGGCGAATGAAGGTAAATAAAGTTGTATGAAGGGAAATGAAGATGTATTAAGGTAGTTGAAGGTAAATGAAGGTGTATGAAGGTGTATGAAGGTAAACGAATGTGTTTGAAAGTAAATGAAGGTGCATGAAGGTGTATGAAGGTGTATGAAGGCGCATGAAGGTGTATGAAGGTTAATGAAGGTAAATGAAGGTGTATGAAAGTGTATGAAGTTGTGCGAAGGTAAATGAAGGTGTATGAAGGTAAATAAAGGTGTATAAAGGTAAATGAAGGTGCATGAAAGTGTATCAAAGTGTATGAAGGTACCTAAAAGTGTATAAAGGTGTATGAAGGCAAATGAACGTGTATGAAGGTAAATGAAGGTGTATGAAAGTGTATGAAGGTGTATGAAGGTATATGAAGGTGTGTGAAGGTAAATGAAGGTGTATGAAGGTAAATAAAGGTGTAAAAAGGTAAATGAAGGTGCATGAAGGTGTATGAAAATGTATAAATGTGTGTCAAGGTAAATGAAGGTGTATGAAGGTTTATGAAGATGTATGAAGGTGTATGAAGGTGTATGAAGGTGAATGAAAGTGTATGAAGGTGTTTGAAGGTGTATGAAGGTGCATGAAGGTGTATGAAGGTGTATGAAGGTGCATGAAGGTGTATGAAGGTTAATGAAGGTAAATGAAGGTGTATGAAGGTGTATGAAGGTGTGTGAAGATGTATGAATGTAAATGAAGGTGTATGAAAGTGTATGAAGGTGTATGAAGGTGTATGAAGGTGTGTGAAGGTAAATGAAGGTGTATGAAGGTAAATGAAGGTGTATGAAAGTGTATGAAGATGTATGAAGGTGTATAAAGGTATGTGAAGGTAAATGAAGGTGTATGAAGGTAAATGAAGGTGTATGAAGGTGTATGAAGGTAAATGAAGGTGTATGAAAGTGTATGAAGGTGTATGAAGGTGTATGAAGATATGTGAAGGTAAATGAAGGTGTATGAAAGTGCATGAAGGTGTATGAAGGTGTATGAAGGTGTTTAAAGGTAAATGAAGGTGCATGAGGGTGTATGAAAGTGTATGAAGGTGTATGAAGGTGTATGAAGGTGTATGAAGGTGCATGAATGTGTATGAAGGTGTATGAAGGTGTATGAATGTGTGTGAAGGTAAATGAAGGTGTATGAAGGTAAATAAAGGTGTATAAAGGTAAATGAAGGTGCATGAAGGTGTATGAAGGTGTATAAAGGTGTATGAAGGTGTTTAAAGGTAAATAAAGGTATATGAAGGTGTACAAAGGTGTATGAAGACGTATGAATGTAAATGAAGGTGTATGAAAGTATATGAAAGTGTATGAAGGTAAATAAAGGTGTATAAAGGTAAATGAAGGTGCATGAAGGTGTATCAAAGTGTATGAAGGTAAATAAAACTGTATGAACATACATGAAGGTAAATGAAGGTGTATGAAGTTGTATGAAGGTGTATGAAGGTGTATGAAGGTGTATGAACGTGTATTAAAGTGTATGAAGGTGTATGAAGGTATATGGAGGTGTATGAAAGTGCATGAAGGTGTATGAAGGTGTGTGAAGGTGCATGAAAGTGTATAAAGGTTAATGAAGGTAAATGAAGGTGTATGAAGGTGTGTGAATGTAAATGAAGGTGTATGAAGGTCAATAAAGGTGTATAAAGGTAAATGGATGTGCATAAAGGTGTATGAAAGTGTATCAAGGTAAATAAAAGTGTATGAAGGTGCATGAAGGTAAATGAAGGTTTTGAAGGTGTATGAAGGTGTATGAAGGTGTATGAAGGTGTATGAAAGTTATGAAGGTGTATGAAGGTGTATGAAGGTATGTGAAGTTAAATGAAGGTGTATGAAGGTAAATAAAGATGTATAAAGGTAAATGAAGGTGCATGGAGGTGTATGAAAGTTTATGAAGGTAAATAAAAGTGTATGAAGGTAAATGAAGGTAAATAAAGGTTAATAAAAGTGTATGAATGTGTATGAAGGTGCATGAAGGTGTATTAAAGTGTATGAAGGTGTATGAAGGTGTATGAAGGTGCATGAAGGTGTATTTAGGTGTGTGAAGGTGCATGAAGGTGTATGAAGGTTAATGAAGGTAAATGAAGGTGTATGAAGGTGTATGAAGGTGTGTGAATGTCAATGAAGGTGTATGAAGGTAAATAAAGGTGTATAAAGGTAAATGGATGTGCATAAAGGTGTATGAAAGTGTATGAAGGTGTATGAAGGTTTATGAAGGTGTGTGAAGGTAAATGAAGGTGTATGATAGTAAATAAAGGTGTATAAAGGTAAATGAAGGTCCATGAAGGTGTATGAAAGTGTATGAAGGTAAATAAAAGTGTATAAAGGTACATGAAGGTAAATGAAGGTGTATGAAGGTGTATGAAGGTGCATGAAGGTGTATGAAGGTGTGTGAAGGTGCATGAAGGTGTATGAAGGTTAATGAAGGTAAATGAAGGTGTATGAAGGTGTATAAAGCTGTGTGAATGTAAATGAAGGTGTATGAAGGTAAATAAAGGTGTATAAAGGTAAATGAATGTGCATGAAGGTGTATGAAAGTGCATTAAGGTAATTAAAAGTGTATGAAGGTAAATGAAGGTGTATGAAGGAAAATGAAGGTGTATGAAGGTGTATGAAGGTGTATGAAGGTGTGTGAATGTAAATGAAGGTGTATGTAGGTAAATAAAGGTGTATAAAGGTAAATGAAGGTGCATGAAGGTGTATGAAAGTGCATTAAGGTAAATAAAAGTGTATGAAGGTGCATGAAGGTAAATGAAGGTGTATGAAGGTGTATGAAGGTGTATGAAGGTGTATGAAGGTGTATGAAGGTGTATGAAGGTGTATGAGGGTGTATGAAGGTGTATGAAGGTGTATGAAAGTGTATGAAGGTGTATGAAGATGTATGAAGGTGTATGAAGGTGTGTGAAGGTGTGTGAATGTAAATGCAGGTGTATGAAGGTGTGTGAATGTAAATGAAGGTGTATGAAGGTAAATAAAGATGTATAAAGGTAAATGAATGTGCATGAAGGTGTATGAAGGTGTATGAAGGTGTATGAAGGTGCATGAAGGTGTATGAAGGTGTGTGAAGGTGCATGAAGGTGTATGACGGTTAATGAAGGTAAATGAAGGTGTATGAAGGTGTATGAAGGTGTGTGAATGTAAATGAAGGTGTATGAAGGTAAATAAAGGTGTATGAATGTAAAAGAAGGTGTATGAAAGTGTATGAAGGTGTATGAGGGTGTATAAAGGTGTATGAAGATGCACTAAGGTGTATGAAGATGTGTGAAGGTAAATGAAGGTGTATGAAGGTAAATAAAGGTGTATAAAGGTGTGTGAAGGTGTATGAAGGTGTATGATGGTGTATGAAGGTGCATGAAGGTGTATGAAGGTGTGTGAAGGTGCACGAAGGTGTATGAATGTATACGAAGGTGTATGAAGGTAAATAAAGGTGTATAAAGGTAAATGAATGTGCATAAAGGTGTATGAAAGTGTATCAAGGTAAATAAAAGTGTATGAAGGTGCATGAAGGTAAATGAAGGTTAT
>JAJLRJ010000004.1:40167901-40266987 GCA_024195265.1 Dendrophyllia cribrosa
GCACATTCATGTACCTTTATAAACCTTTATTTACCTTCATACACTTTCATTTACATTCACACATCTTCATACACCTTCATTTACCTTCATTAACCTTCATACACTTTCATGCACCTTCACACACCTTCATACACCTTCATGCACCTTCATACACCTCCATACACCTTCATACACCTTCATACACTTTCATACACCTTCATACACCTTCATACACCTTCATACAACTTCATACACCTTCATTTACCTTCATGCACCCTCATACACTTTTATTTACCTCAATACACTTTCATACACCTTTATACACATTCATTTACCTTTATACACCTTTATTTACCTTCATACACCTTCATTTACATTCACACACCTTCATACACCTTCATTTACCTTCATTAACCTTCATACACGTTCATGCACCTTCACACACCTTCATACACCTTCATGCACCTTCATACACCTCCATACACCTTCATACACCTTCATACACTTTCATACACCTTCATACACCTTCATACACCTTCATACACCTTCATACACCTTCATTTACTTTCATGCACCTTCATACACTTTTATTTACCTTCATACACTTTCATACACCTTCATACACATTCATTTACCTTTATACACCTTCATTTACATTCACACACCTTCATACACCTTCATTTACCTTCATTAACCTTCATACACTTTCATGCACCTTCACACACCTTCCTACACCTTCATGCACCTTCATACACCTCTATACACCTTCATACACCTTCATACACTTTCATACACCTTCATACACCTTCACAGACCTTCATACAACTTCATACACCTTCATTTACCTTCATGTATGTTCATACACTTTTATTTACCTTCATACACATTGATACACCTTCATGCACCTTCATTTACCTTTATACACCTTTATTTACCTTCATACACCTTCATTTACCTTCACACACCTTCATACAACTTCATACACCTTCATATACTTTCATAGACCTTCATTTACATTCATACATCTTCATACACCTTCATACACCTTCATACACCTTCATTTACCTTCATGCACCTTCATACACTTTTATTTACCTTCATACACTTTCATACACCTTAATGCACATTCAGTTACCTTTATACACCTTCATTTACATTCACACACCTTCATGCACATTCACACACCTTCCTACACCTTCATGCACCTTTATACACCTTCATGCACCACCATACACCTTCATTTACCTTCATGCACCTTCATACACTTTTATTTACCTTCATACACTTTCATACACCTTAATGCACATTCAGTTACCTTTATACACCTTCATTTACATTCACACACCTTCATTTACATTCACACACCTTCATACACCTTCATACACCTTCATATACTTTCATACACCTTCGCTTACCTTCATACACCTTCATACACCTTCATACACCTTCATTTACCTTCATACACCTTCATTTACCTTCACACACCTTCATACTCCTTCATACATCTTCATACACTTTCATACACCTTCATTTACCTTCATACACCTTCATTTACCTTCACACGCCTTCATACACCTTCATACACCTTCATACACTTTCATACACCTTCATTTACATTCATACATCTTCATATACCTTCATACATCTACATACACCTTCATTTACCTTCATGCACCTTCATACACTTTTATTTACCTTCATACACTTTCATACAGCTTTATGCACATTCATTTACCTTTATATACCTTTATTTACCTTCATACACCTTCATTTACCTTCACACACCTTCATACACCTTCATACATCTTCATACACTTTCGTACACCTTCATTTACCTTCATACACATTCGGACACCTTCATGCACCTTCATTTACCTTCATGCACCTTCATACACTTTCTTTACCTTCATACACTTTCATACACCTTCATGCACATTCATTTACCTTTATACACCTTTATTTACCTTCATACACCTTTATTTACATTCACACACCTTCATATACCTTCATTTACCTTCATTAACCTTCATACACCTTCATACACCTTCATGCACCTTCATACACCTCCATACACCTTCATAGAACTTCATACACCTTCATACACCTTCATACACCTTCATACACCTTCATACAACTTCATACACCTTCATTTACCTTCATGTATGTTCATACACTTTTATTTACCTTCATACACTTTGATACACCTTTATGCACCTTCATTTACCTTTATACACCTTTATTTACCTTCATACACCTTAATTTACCTTCACACACCCTCATACACCTTCATACACTTTCATACACCTTCATTTACATTCATACACCTTCATACACCTTCATTTACCTTCATGCACCCTCATACACTTTTATTTACCTCAATACACTTTCATACACCTTCATGCACCTTCATACACATTCATTTACCTTTATACACATTTATTTACCTTCATACACCTTCACACACCTTCATACACCTTCATACACTTTCATACACCTTCATTTACATTCATACACCTTCATACACCCTCATACACTTTCATACACCTTCATTTATATTCATACACCTTCATACACCTTCATACACCTTCATACACCTTCATTTACCTTCATGCACCCTCATACACATTTATTTACCTCAATACACTTTCATACACCTTCATGCACCTTCATACACATTCATTTACCTTTATACACATTTATTTACCTTCATACACCTTCATTTACATTCACACACCTTCATACACCTTCATTTACCTTCATTAACTTTCATACACTTTCATGCACCTTCACACACCTTCATACACCTTCATGCACCTTCATACACCTTCATACAACTTCATACACCTTCATTTACCATCATGTATGTTCATACACTTTTATTGACCTTCATACACTTTGATACACCTTTATGCACCTTCATTTAAGTTTATACACCTTTATTTACCTTCATACACCTTCATTTACCTTCACACACCTTCATACACCTTGATACACTTTCATACACCTTCATTTACATTCATACACCTTCATACACCTTCATACACCTTCATACACCTTCATTTACCTTCATGCACCCTCATACACTTTTATTTACCTCAATACACTTTCATACACCTTCATACACCTTCATACACATTCATTTACCTTTATACACCTTTATTTACCTTCATACACCTTCATTTACATTCACACACCTTCATACACCTTCATTTACCTTCATTAACTTTCATACACTTTCATGCACCTTCACACACCTTCATACACCTTCATGCACCTTCATACACCTCCATACACCTTCATACACCTTCATACACCTTCATTTACCATCATATATGTTCATACACTTTTATTTACCTTCATACACTTTGATACACCTTTATGCACCTTCATTTACCTTTATACACCTTTATTTACCTTCATACACCTTCATTTACCTTCACACACCTTCATACACCTTCATACACTTTCATACACCTTCATTTACATTCATACACCTTCATACACCTTCATACACCTTCATACACCTTCATTTACTTTCATGCACCCTCATACACTTTTATTTACCTGAATACACTTTCATACACCTTCATACACATTCATTTACCTTTATACACCTTTATTTACCTTTATACACCTTCATTTACATTCACACACCTTCATACACCTTCATTTACTTTCATTAACCTTCATACACTTTCATGCACCTTCACACACCTTCATACACCTTCATGCACCTTCATACACCTCCATACACCTTCATAAACCTTCATACATTTTCATACATCTTCATACACCTTCACAGACCTTCATACAACTTCATACACCTTCATTTACCTTCATGTATGTTCATACACTTTTATTTACCTTCATACACATTGATACACCTTCATGCACCTTCATTTACCTTCATTTACCTTCACACACCTTCATACACCTTCATACACCTTCATATACTTTCATAGACCTTCATTTACATTCATACATCTTCATACACCTTCATACACCTTCATACACCTTCATTTACCTTCATGCACCTTCATACACTTTTATTTACCTTCATACACTTTCATACACCTTAATGCACATTCAGTTACCTTTATACACCTTTATTTACATTCACACACCTTCATGCACCTTCACACACGTTCCTACACCTTCATGCACTTTTATACACCTTCATGCACCTTCATACACCTTGATACACCTTCATACACTTTCATACACCCTCATGCACCTTCATTTACCTTTAAACACCCTTATACACCTTCATACACCTTCATGCACTTTCATACACCTTTATTTACCTTCACATACCTTCATACACCTTCATACACCTTCATACACTTTCATACACCTTCATTTATTTTCATACCCCTTCATACACCTTCATTTACCTTCATACACCTTCATTTACCTTCACACACCTTCATACACCTTCATACACCTTCATACACTTTCATACACCTTCATTTACATTCATACATCTTCATACACCTTCATACACCTTCATTTACCTTCATGCACCTTCTTCCTCTACTTTTATTTACCTTCATACACTTTCATACACCTTCATGCACATTCATTTACCTTTATACACCTTTATTTACCTTCATACACCTTCATTTACATTCACACACCTTCATACACCTTCATACACCTTCATTTACCTTCATTAACCTTCATACACCTTCATGCACCTTCATACACCTTCATACACCTTCATGCACCTTCATACACCTTCATACACCTTCATACACTTTCATACACCTTCATACACCTTCATACATCTTCATACACCTTCAAGAAACCTTCATACACCTTCATTTACCTTGACACACATTCATACACTTTCATACACCTTCATTTACCTTTATACAGCTTTATTTACCTTCATACACCTTCATTTACCTTCACACACATTCATATACCTTCATACACCTTCATACACTTTCATACACCTTCATTTACCTTCATACACTTTCATACACCTTCATTTACCATGATACACCTTCATACACTTTTAGTTACCTTCATACACTTTGATACACCTTCATGCATCTTCATTTACCTTTATACACCTTTATTTACCTTCATACACCTTCATTTACCTTCACACACCTTCATACACTTTCATACACCTTCATTTACCTTCATTAACTTCATACACCTTCATGCACCTTCATACACCTTCATAAACCTTCATGCACCTTCATTTACTTTCAAACACATTCGTTTACCTTCATACACCTCCATACACCTTCATTTACCTTCAACTACCTTAATACATCTTCATTTCCCTTCATACAACTTCATTTACCTTCATTCGCCTTTTCAACACAGCCACAGATACAGATAGTGCACAGAGACATACAGATACAGATACAGATACATCACAGATACAGATACAAATACTGATACAGCACACATACAGCACACAAACAGCACACATACAGATACTGATACAGATACAGATACAGATAAAGATAAATACACGGATACAGACACAGATACAGATAAAGATCCAGATTCAGATACAGATACAGATATAGATACAGCACAGATACAGATACAGATATAGATACAGCACAGATACAGATACCGATACAGATACAGCACAGATACAGATACAGATACAGATACAGATACAGATACAGATACAGATACAGATTCAGACAGCACAGTTTTAGATACAGAAACAGAACAGATACAGATATAGATACAGCTCAGATACAGTACAGATACAGATACAGATACAGATACTGGAAAAGATACAGATACAGATACATACACGTTCATTTACCTTCACACACCTTCATACACCTTCATACATCTTCATACACTTTCATACACCTTCATTTACCTTCATACACCTTCATTTACCTTCACACACCTTCATACACCTTCATACACCTTCATACACTTTCATACACCTTCATTTACATTCATACATCTTCATATACCTTCATACATCTTCATACACCTTTATTTACCTTCATGCACCTTCATACACTTTTATTTACCTTCATAAACTTTCATACAGCTTTATGCACATTCATTTACCTTTATATACCTTTATTTACCTTCATACACCTTCATTTACCTTCACACACCTTCATACACCTTCATACATCTTCATACACTTTCGTACACCTTCATTTACCTTCATACACATTCGGACACCTTCATGCACCTTCATTTACCTTCATGCACCTTCATACACTTTTTTTTACCTTTATACACTTTCATACACCTTCATGCACATTCATTTACCTTTATACACCTTTATTTACCTTCATACACCTTCATTTACATTCACACACCTTCATATACCTTCATTTACCTTCATTAACCTTCATACACCTTCATACACCTTCATGCACCTTCATACACCTCCATACACCTTCATACAACTTCATACACCTTCATACACCTTCATACACCTTCATACACCTTCATACAACTTCATACACCTTCATTTACCTTCATGTATGTTCATACACTTTTATTTACCTTCATACACTTTGATACACCTTTATGCACCTTCATTTACCTTTATACACCTTTATTTACCTTCATACACCTTCATTTACATTCACACACCTTCATACACCTTCATTTACCTTCATTAACCTTCATACACTTTCATGCACCTTCACACACCTTCATACACCTTCATGCACCTTCATACACCTCCATACACCTTCATAAACCTTCATACATTTTCATACACCTTCATACACCTTCACAGACCTTCATACAACTTCATACACCTTCATTTACCTTCATGTATGTTCATACACTTTTATTTACCTTCATACACATTGATACACCTTCATGCACCTTCATTTACCTTCATTTACCTTCACACACCTTCATACACCTTCATACACCTTCATATACTTTCATAGACCTTCATTTACATTCATACATCTTCATACACCTTCATACACCTTCATACACCTTCATACACCTTCATTTACCTTCATGCACCTTCATACACTTTTATTTACCTTCATACACTTTCATACACCTTAATGCACATTCAGTTACCTTTATACACCTTCATTTACATTCACACACCTTCATGCACCTTCACACACCTTCCTACACCTTCATGCACCTTTATACACCTTCATGCACCTTCATACACCTTGATACACCTTCATACACTTTCATACACCCTCATGCACCTTCATTTACCTTTAAACACCTTTATACACCTTCATACACCTTCATGCACTTTCATACACCTTTTTTTACCTTCACATACCTTCATACACCTTCATACACCTTCATACACTTTCATACACCTTCATTTACCTTCATACACCTTCATACACCTTCATACACCTTCATTTACCTTCATACACCTTCATTTACCTTCACACACCTTCATACACCTTCATACACCTTCATACACTTTCATACACCTTCATTTACATTCATACATCTTCATACACCTTCATACACCTTCATTTACCTTTATGCACCTTCTTCCTCTACTTTTATTTACCTTCATACACTTTCATACACCTTCATGCACATTCATTTACCTTTATACACCTTTATTTACCTTCATACACCTTCATTTACATTCACACACCTTCATACACCTTCATACACCTTCATTTACCTTCATTAACCTTCATACACCTTCATGCACCTTCATACACCTTCATACACCTTCATGCACCTTCATACACCTTCATACACCTTCATACACTTTCATACACCTTCATACACCTTCATACACCTTCATACACCTTCAAAAAACCTTCATACACCTTCATTTACCTTGACACACATTCATACACTTTCATACACCTTCATTTACCTTTATACACCTTTATTTACCCTCATACACCTTCATTTACCTTCACACACCTTCATATACCTTCATACACCTTCATACACTTTCATACACCTTCATTTACCTTCATACACTTTCATACACCTTCATTTACCATGATACACCTTCATACACTTTTAGTTACCTTCATACACTTTGATACACCTTCATGCATCTTCATTTACCTTTATACACCTTTATTTACCTTCATACACCTTCATTTACCTTCACACACCTTCATACACTTTCATACACCTTCATTTACCTTCATTAACGTTCATACACCTTCATGCACCTTCATACACCTTCATAAACCTTCATGCACCTTCATTTACTTTCAAACACATTCGTTTACCTTCATACACCTTCATACACCTTCATTTACCTTCAACCACCTTAATACATCTTCATTTCCCTTCATACAACTTCATTTACCTTCATTCGCCTTTTCAACACAGCCACAGATACAGATAGTGCACAGAGACATACAGATACAGATACAGATACATCACAGATACAGATACAAATACTGATACAGCACACATACAGCACACATACAGCACACATACAGATACAGATACAGATACAGATAAAGATAAAGATAAATATACAGATACAGACACAGATACAGATAAAGATCCAGATTCAGATACAGATACAGATATAGATACAGCACAGATACAGATACAGATATAGATACAGCACAGATACAGATACCGATACAGATACAGCACAGATACAGATACAGATACAGATACAGATTCAGACAGCACAGTTTTAGATACAGAAACAGAACAGATACAGATATAGATACAGCTCAGATACAGTACAGATACAGATACAAATACAGATACTGGAAAAGATACAGATACAGATACATACACGTTCATTTACCTTCATACACCTTCATTTACCTTCCATTACCTTCATACACCATCATTCCCGTTCATAGACCTTCATGCACCTACATAGACCTTTATGCACCTTTATACACCTTCATACACCTTCATGGACCTTCATTTACCTTGATAACCTTCGTATACCTTCATACACCTTCATTTACGTTCATTAATCTTCATTCACCTTCATGCACCTTCACACACCTTCATACACCTTCATGCACCTTCAAACACCTTAATACACCTTCATACACCTTCATACACTTTTATACACCTTCATACACCTTCATACACTTTCATACACCTTCATTTACATTCATACAAGTTCATATACCTTCATACACTTTCATACACCTTTATTTACCTTCATACACCTTCATTTACATTCACACACCTTCATACACCTTCAAACACCTTCATTTACCTTCATTAACTTTCATACACCTTCATGCACCTTCACACACCTCCATACACCTTCATGCACCTTCATAAACCTTCGTACACCTTCATACACCTTTATACACCTTTATTTACCTTCATACACCTTCATTTACCTTCACACATCTTCATACACCTTCATGCACCTCATACACCTTCATACACCTTCATACATCTTCATACACTTTCATACACCTTCATTTACATTCATACACTTTCATACACCTTCATACACCTTCATTTACCTTCATTTACCTTCATGCACCTTCATACACTTTTATTTATCTCAATACACTTTCATACACCTTCATGCACATTCATTTACCTTTTTACACCTTTAGTTACCTTCATACACCTTCATTTACATTCACACACCTTCATACACCTTCATACACGTTCGTTTACCTTCATTAACCTTCACACACCTTCATGCACCTTCACACACCTTCATACACCTTCATGCACCTTCATACACCTTCATACACCTTCATACACTTCCATGCACCTTCATACACCCTCATACACCTTCATTTACCTTCATTAACCTTCATGCACCTTCATGCACCTTCACACACCTTCATACACCTTCATGCACATTCATACACCTTCATACACCTTCATACACTTTCATACATCTTCATACACCTTCATACACCTTCATAAACCTTCATTTACCTTCATTTACATTCATACACTTTTATTTACCTTCATACACTTTTATACACCTTCATGCACCTTCATGTACCTTTATACACATTTATTTACCTTCATACACCTTCATTTACCTTCACACACCTTCATGCACCCTCATACACCTTCATACACTTTCATACACCTTCATTTTCCTTCATACACCTTCATACATCTTCATACACCTTCATTTACCTTCATGCACCTTCATACACTTTTATTTACCTTCATACACTTTCATACAGCTTTATGCACATTCATTTACCTTTATATACCTTTATTTACCTTCATACACCTTCATTTACCTTCACACACCTTCATACACCTTCATACATCTTCATACACTTTCATACACCCTCATTTACCTTCATACACATTCGTACACCTTCATGTACCTTCATTTACCTTCATGCACCTTCATACACTTTATTTACCTTCATACACTTTCATACACCTTCATGCACATTCATTCACCTTTATACACCTTTTTTTACCTTCATACACCTTCATTTACATTCACACACCTTCATACACCTTCATTTACCTTCATTAACCTTCATACACCTTCATGCACCTTCACACACCTTCATACACCTTCATGCATCTTCATATACCTCCATACACCTTCATACACCTTCATTCACTTTCATACACCTTCATACACCTTCATACACCTTCATACAACTTCATACACCTTCATTTACCTTCATGTATGTTCATACACTTTTATTTACCTTCATACACTTTGATACACCTTTATGCACCTTCATTTACCTTTATACACCTTTATTTACCTTCATACACCTTCATTTACCTTCACACACCTTCATACACCTTCATACACTTTCATACACCTTCATTTACATTCATACACCTTTATACACCTTCATACAGCTTCATTTACATTCATGCACCCTCATACACTTTTATTTACCTCAATACACTTTCATACACCTTCATTTACCTTTATACACCTTTATTTACCTTCATACACCTTCATTTACCTTCACACACCTTCATACACTTTCATACACCTTCATTTACCTTCATTAACCTTCATACACCTTCATGTACCTTCATACACCTTCATACACCTTCATGCACCTTCATTTACTTTCAAACACATTCGTTTACCTTCATACACCTTCATACACCTTCATTTACCTTCAACCACCTTAATATATCTTCATTTCCCTTCATACAACTTCATTTACCTTCATTCGCCTTTTCAACACAGCCACAGATACAGATAGTGCACAGAGACATACAGATACAGATACAGATACATCACAGATACAGATACAAATACTGATACAGCACACATACAGCACACATACAGCACACATACAGCACAGATACAGATACAGATACAGATAAAGATAAATATACAGATACAGACACAGATACAGATAAAGATCCAGATTCAGATACAGATACAGATATAGATACAGCACAGATACAGATACAGATATAGATACAGCACAGATACAGATACAGATACAGATACAGCACAGATACAGATACAG
This sequence comes from Dendrophyllia cribrosa, assembly GCA_024195265.1. Classification (NCBI taxonomy): domain Eukaryota; kingdom Metazoa; phylum Cnidaria; class Anthozoa; order Scleractinia; family Dendrophylliidae; genus Dendrophyllia; species Dendrophyllia cribrosa. Next base: position 40,179,283 of record JAJLRJ010000004.1, read on the forward strand.
ATACAGATTCAGACAGCACAGTTTTAGATACAGAAACAGAACAGATACAGATATAAATACAGCTCAGATACAGTACAGATACAGATACAGATACAGATACTGGAAAAGATACAGATACAGATACATACACGTTCATTTACCTTCATACACCTTCATTTACCTTCAATTGTCCCCGCCGACAACACATCAACAACACAGTTTGTTTTTGGCCAAGAGAGAAGTTTATTTCCACATCCGAAGACACGAAATATAAATCAATAGAACATCAAAAGAAATAAACCTCTCTGCCACCTACCCTGTCGCTAAGAAATACAGAAGACAGGGAGGGTGGGTGGGAGAAAAACAACACGAGGTAGAAAAACGATGTGACCGTAACAAAAGTGATAGAAAACTGAAATACAAAACGATCTACAATCTGTATAAGCAATGCCTATCAATAGTGGGTGTGTCGCGTGCGGTTGCCAATTAATCCCTTTGAGCGGAAGCGCCCAGCGGAAAACAATTGTCCTCGCCGACAACACATCAACAACACAGTTTGTTTTTGGCCAAGAGAGAAGTTTATTTCCACATCCGAAGACACGAAATATAAATCAATAGAACATCAAAAGAAATAAACCTCTCTGCCACCAAAAACCCGGCCAAAAACCAACCGTGACCTGAAGGGATAAAGTAAAGCGAGAAATAACGAGATTATACACGAATAATTGCTTGTCGCAGTTGACTCGCAAGTGCAAGCTTAGATTCTAAACTAAATTCTAAATAAAGTTTATATGCATCACTAGACCAGTCACCATACAACTGGATAAGTTCCCCCGGAACTCCGCAACTAAAGGCCCAAGAGGCTGCTCCTCGTCGAAAAGAATGACCGCGGAAACTCTGTGCATGGGAAATCCCGGCCGCGACCAAGCATGAACGGAAATTTGAAACAAAACTACGCTTTGTGAGGGGGATGAGACCTTTGGGACTAGAAATTAGAAAAACGGGACAAGAACGGCGAGCGGGGACTAAACGAATCATTCGTAAATAAGCAGAAACAGGGCATAATGGCGAATCTACAACTCTGAGCAATGGTGATGTGAATGTGAAGACGACGCTCGCCAAATTGAATCGTTTTTGTACACTTAAATGTAACTAAGAGGCCATTAGAAGTAACAGCCACATCACCACGGGTGAGATGGCGGCGAGGGTCAAATAATTTAGCAGACTGTGGTACAATGTTAGCAACACGAGCCATAAGATAAAACGTAAACAAAAAGGCACAAAACAGAGTCGACGAACGCGGATCACCTTCCAACTCAAGAACACGGGAAATGCGAAGTAAAATGGAAGGGGTAACCGGTGGGGCCCTGCGCGGGGTGTGCAAGGCATTGCGAGCGATACCGCGCAAAGTGAGGGAGAGAATAAAGTCTTTCGTGAAAGGGTAATCCGCGCCCGTAAATAAATGTAACAATTTAACGCCACTTAAATAGTTTCTAATCGAAGCGGGCGTTAGAGTGCGACTTAAAAACTGCACGTAAAGACAAACGGTATCCAACGTAGCCGGAATAGGATCTAACTTAAAATAATGACAAAATAGGAAAAAGGCCTTAAATTGAGTTTTTAAGTTAGTGAAAGTTCCAGCACTATAGGCGGAGCGCTGCGAGTGCTTGAGATCCCGTCGAAGACGCCTGAGCTCTCTGAACCCTGAAAGAGTAAAGTTCCAATGTTAGAAAGGACCGTAGAAGCGGAACATCGCATCAGGAACGGGAACGTCTTGCCAATGATCGCGCTGAACGCGCTGTGAAAATTGTTCCTTTGCTGACAAAGAGCAAGAATCCCATCGGGAGAGAAGATCCGCTAAATGATTCGAGGCACCGGGAACATGCACTGCACGGACTTCAAACTCGTAAAGGGCAGCAAAGTAACAAATCTCACGTAAACAGGAATTCATGAAAGGGTTACGACACCGTCCTGTATTTACCACAGTTACGGCCGCTTCGTTATCACAGCGAACAGTGATGCGAAGTCCGGTCCAACGAGTTCCCCATAATTTCAAAGCAACAACGACTGTTAAAAGTTCCAAAGAACTTATGTCAAGGTGCTTTTCAGAAATAAAAGGCGGAAAAACCGCATGGAAATACTGGTAATTGCACACACCGCCACAGCCAGTAAGACACGCATCGGTCGAAAACACCTCGTCCGGAGAAGTCCACTTGGTAACGTTAATCATAGATACGCCGTTATACTCTCGCAAGAATCGGCGCCACCACACTAAGTCTTTCCGAAATTCTGCGGTTAAGTTTGCGTGGTGATGATTATGCCTTAATTTGCCAAGGAGAGCAAGAATGCGTGCGATAAAAACTCGACTTTGACGAACGCACTTGGAAACAAACACTAATTTGCCAACGAGAGACTGTAGAGCTGATTTTTTGGCAGTGCGTTTAGTGAGCCACTGTTCTAACAATTGTTCAATCTCACTGAGACGCTCGGAACTCACCGACAGCGTAAAATTGTTGGTGTCTAATTGAACGCCCAAACAAATCATCACAGGCGAAGGCGAACAAGATTTTTCACTAGACTCTTGAAGCCCGAGCGACGCTAACAAATCTCCTAGGGCTTGAAAATCAGTAGTGGCTGCATTAGGAGAAGACACACCGATAAAATCATCCAGATAATTGAACAACGAGCGTCCCTGTTGGCGAGAAATCCAAGAAACCGCTGAGGTGGATCGTTGACAGGCCATAGCCGCAGAACGTAAGCCCATAGTAAGGACCGTATCGAAATAGAACTGATTGTCCCAGATGTACCCCAGTAAATGATAATCTTTGGGATCCACAGGAAACTGACGATACGCTTTTTTTAGATCGCGTTTGTAGAGCAAACAACCCGGACCCAGAGAAATCACGGCATCCACAATAGAATCAATGGTCGGATACGTCAATGAAATGGGCTCGCCTAGAAAGGAGTCACTTGGAATTCCATCATTTACCGAGGAACCGCATGGCCAGCTCAAATCGACAATAACTCTGCGTTCATGCGAATCCCGTTTGGGCACGGTATTAAGCGGCGAAACCACAAAGCCATCGGTAAATGGTACAACGTCAAAAGGACCGGCAACCCTGCCGAGAGAAATTTCCTTGTGTAAATAGGTGGTAACTTGTTCCGGAAATTGAAGTGCACCACGATGAGTGCGAAGGTCAAAAATGGGTAAAATGGTTGGCACGAAACCAACTGGCCAGCCAAATTCTAAAAATTCACAAACAATACTGTCCTCATAGCCGTGAAGTAGTTCGCGCCATGTAGAAATATTCAATGCGGAGGGTACAGGAACCCTAGCAACTAAATAATTTGGCTCACCAGTTTGAGCCACCAAATCATGAACATCACAATAAGAATAACAAACCGCACGAGGCGAAAAAGCATGTGAAAAACTCGACTGCAAACTCGAACTTGAACCGCAAACGGACTCTGTACAATCAAAAGGAGCCGCTGCATCATGGAAACTGTCAATTCTAGAAAATAAAATGTCATGTTCAACATCCTCAGAAAAACAAGGAACACTTTCATCCACAGACTGAGCATGGTGGACGAAGGTGTTCGAATGAGTTAGTTTTTTGTCTCCGAACTGGCAGAAACAAACGGACAGTCAGACGAACCAGCGCGATGTTGCTCTTGTTTTCTTGATTGCACCCAGCAGTCGGAGCAAATGTGCCGCAGCCACTTCCGTTCGCCGCGAAGATAGCCATAATGGGCTTGATTAAAAGAACATTGTTGTCGTTGAAAATCTCGACAATACAAGACCTGGGTTGAGGACGTTGAAGATCCTGCACTAGTACTTGGAGACGATTTGTGCGCTTTAGGATGCCCGTAGAGAGTGCGGCTCTCCAAATGAAACAACGAATCGCCCCACTTGAGAAGGCCTCGCTCGATTTCCAGAAGAACAGCCCCGTGAAAACTGAGTACGGCTTGCCACTCGTATTGCTGGGCAAAATACATGAGGGACACCAAATGCTTAAGCCGAGCGGAACACTCGATCTCCTCAATATCAGGGGATTGGAGGATCTGTCCATAACCAGCGACGAACTCCTCTAACGTCAGCTCGTCAAATTTAATATCACGACGAGCATTTGTGAGACTGAGGAAGCTATGCGGCCATAACTGGGGATAAAGGACGGTAGTCGTAATCTTTGACTCCTTCCCGGACTTTAAAGACTTACCGCCACTATTTGACGCACTTTTTTCTTTTGCGCGGACGTGCGCGGACGCCTCAACATCGTCGTGGTCCGAGTCACTATCGCTGGAATCCACCAACCCAAGCTGAGCGACGCGACGATCGGCTTGTTGGGACAAATCTTGCATTGCGCGCAACTCCGGCAAGGTAACTCCTGAAGCCGTCGCACCACCAGTGATTGCAGTTGGAACGGGCACCTCTGTAATCGGCGACTGGTTAGCCGTAAGAAGGGCACGCAGTTGCTGATTATCAGCCTGGACTTCCTTTAGACCATTGGTAAGCAATTTTACCGCGCCTACCAAAGAAGCGAGAGTGATTTCGATAGAGTCGACTTGGTCATCTTCAACGGCAGAGACATCAGCGCTTTGTTCTGGCCCAGTGCAACCTTTGCCCGACTTTCCAAATGTATGGTCCGAGAGTGGCGTCTTGCAGCCAGAACAACGACGAGTTTTACCCATAATCAACAGAGACCAAACTACACGAGGTAGAAAAACGAAGAGAAAAACAACACGAGGTAGAAAAACGATGTGACCGTAACAAAAGTGATAGAAAACTGAAATACAAAACGATCTACAATCTGTATAGAATGGGGTTAGTTTCTAGAGAAACTGTGGTGCTGCGTCGGTGGGGGGATGAAACACGAGAATTTAGTTTTATCGACTGAGTCGATAAGGTAAATTGACCACCGTAAAAGGATTCAAATAGCTGACGTTTCGAGCGCTAGCCCTTCGTCGGAGCGAATCAAGGAATTGTGGGTAGTGTGTGGTTTTATATAGTAAGCGGTGGAGCTACGCTATTGGTGGAAATTTGGTGACGTGAAAAACAAATGTAGATTAGTTGAATGAAAAGCGTTCGTTGATTCCGTGGGGTTTGAGAGTGCCGATTTGAAAGATGATTTTTTGTTCTAGGTTTTTACGGCTTTCTGTGTTACCCTGGTGTAGGGAAAGGCCGCAGATTGTCATGTGTTGTTTAGAATGGTTAGTAAGATTAAAATGGCGCGCGACTGGTTTGGATGCGTCTTTGTCATTTTTTTCAACGTCTCGGAGATGTTCACGAAAACGGTCGCCCAGTCTCCTCCCTGTTTCGCCAATGTATATCTTTTTGCAAAAAGTACATGTAATGCAGTAGATAACATTTACGGAGGTGCATGTAAAACGATCAGTGATTTTAATAGATCGTTTGGGTCCTGTTATTTTGTCCGCGTTGTGAATGAAAGGACAAGTGTTACATCGTGTGCGTGTGCATTTGAAAGTTCCCGGTACATCGTCAGATTTCAGTGCGCTCGTAACTAGAAAGTTGCCTATGTTTTTGTCACGTTTGAATGAAATTAGTGGCACTAAAATATTTTTTCGACCAGCGCTCCATTCAAAACCCAAGCTCAGAAACACTGCTCCGCTTAGCCGAATTAGTTTTGACACTTAACTGTTTTTCATTTTCCCAAAACTACTACAAACAAGTAAATGGAGTCGCCATGGGCACCAAAATGGGACCAAGCTACGCTAACCTTTTTGTAGGCCACATCGAAGACAAATTTTTTAATCAGTACCACGGAACCAAACCCGAACTCTACGGCCGTTACATCGATGATTGCATTGGCGCTACCTCTTCCAGTAAAGAGGAACTTAATCAATTCATAACTTCTGTCAATACTTTTCATCCAGCTCTAAAATATACCTGGGAAATTTCCGAAACCTCAGTCGCTTTTCTTGACATTAATATTTCAATCAACGGTAACAGTTTATCCACAAGTGTGCACTACAAACCTACAGATTCCCACAGTTATCTGTTACATTCATCCTCACATCCATCGCACGTTAAAAACGCCATTCCGTATTCTCAATTTCTCAGACTTCGACGTCTATGTAGTGATGACTCTGATTTTTCCAACAAATCAGAAGAAATGTGCCAGTTTTTCAAGAAACGTGGGTACCCTGACTCTGTTGTTAATACGGGCCAACAACGTGCACAACAGATCGACAGACAGTCAGCACTACAAACGCCACAGAAGGAAGAGAACGAGAGAATTCCATTCACCCTCACTTTCCACCCACACAACAACACAGTCAAAAGCATCATTTTAAAAAATTTCAAATTACTCCAAAACGACCCCGAAACTGGCAGAATTTTTTCACAACCCCCACTAATTTCATTCAAACGTGACAAAAACATAGGCAACTTTCTAGTTACGAGCGCACTGAAATCTGACGATGTACCGGGAACTTTCAAATGCACACGCACACGATGTAACACTTGTCCTTTCATTCACAACGCGGACAAAATAACAGGACCCAAACGATCTATTAAAATCACTGATCGTTTTACATGCACCTCCGTAAATGTTATCTACTGCATTACATGTACTTTTTGCAAAAAGATATACATTGGCGAAACAGGGAGGAGACTGGGCGACCGTTTTCGTGAACATCTCCGAGACGTTGAAAAAAATGACAAAGACGCATCCAAACCAGTCGCGCGCCATTTTAATCTTACTAACCATTCTAAACAACACATGACAATCTGCGGCCTTTCCCTACACCAGGGTAACACAGAAAGCCGTAAAAACCTAGAACAAAAAATCATCTTTCAAATCGGCACTCTCAAACCCCACGGAATCAACGAACGCTTTTCATTCAACTAATCTACATTTGTTTTTCACGTCACCAAATTTCCACCAATAGCGTAGCTCCACCGCTTACTATATAAAACCACACACTACCCACAATTCCTTGATTCGCTCCGACGAAGGGCTAGCGCTCGAAACGTCAGCTATTTGAATCCTTTTACGGTGGTCAATTTACCTTATCGACTCAGTCGATAAAACTAAATTCTCGTGTACAATCTGTATAAGCAATGCCTATCAATAGTGGGTGTGTCGCGTGCGGTTGCCAATTAATCCCTTTGAGCGGAAGCGCCCAGCGGAAAACGATTACCTTCATACACCATCATTCCCGTTTATAGACCTTCATGCACCTACATAGACCTTTATGCACCTTCATACACCTTCATACACCTTCATGGACCTTCATTTACCTTGATAACCTTCGTATACCTTCATACACCTCCATTTTCCTTCTTTTACTTTCATACACCTTCATTTACCTTCATACACATTCCTTTATCTTCATACACCTGCATACACATTCATACACCTTCATACACCTTCATTTAACTTCACACACCTTCATACACTTTCATACACCTTCATGCACCTTCATTTACCTTTATACACCTTTATTTACCTTCATACACCTTCATTTACCTTCACACACCTTCATAAAGTTTCATACACCTTCATTTACGTTCATTAACCTTCATTCACCTTCATGCACCTTCACACACCTTCATACACCTTCATGCACCTTCAAACACCTTAATACACCTTCATACACCTTCATACATTTTTATACACATTCATACACCTTCATACACTTTCATACACCTTCATTTACATTCATACAAGTTCATATACCTTCATACACTTTCATACACCTTCATTAACCTTCATGCACCTTCATGCACCTTCACACACCTTCATACACCTTCATGCACATTCATACACCTTCATACACCTTAACACACTTTCATACATCTTCATACACCTTCATACACCTTCATACACCTTTATAAACCTTCATTTACCTTCATTTACATTCATACACTTTTATTTACCTTCTTACACTTTTATACACCTTCATGTACCTTAATACACCTTTATTTATCTTCATACACCTTCATTTACCTTCACACACCTTCATACACCTTCATACACCTTCATACACTTTCATACACTTTCATTTACCTTCACACACCTTCATACACCTTCATTTACCTTCATGCACCTTCATACACTTTTATTTACCTTCATACACTTTCATACACCTTCATGCACATTCATTTACCTTTATACACCTTTATTTACCTTCATACACCTTCATTTACATTCAAACACCTTCATACACCTTCATACACCCTCATTTACCTTCATTAACCTTCATACACCTTCATGCACCTTCATATACCTTCATACACCTTCATGCACCTTCAACACCTTCATACACCTTCATACACTTTCATACACCTTCATACACCTTCATACACCTTCATAAACCTTCATACACCTTCATTTACCTTGACACACATTCATACACTTTCATACACCTTCATGCACCTTCATTTACCTTTATACACCTTTATTTACCTTCATACACCTTCATTTACCTTCACACACCTTCATATACCTTCATACACCTTCATACACTTTCATACACCTTCATTTACCTTCATACACCTTCATACACCTTCATGCACATTCATACACCTTCATACACCTTAATACACTTTCATACATCTTCATACACCTTCATACACCTTTATAAACCTTCATTTTCCTTCATTTACATTCATACACTTTTATTTACCTTTTTACACTTTTATACACCTTCATGCACCTTTATTTACCTTTATTTACCTTCATACACCTTCATTTACCTTCACACACCTTCATACACCTTCTTACATCTTCATACACCTTCATACACCTTCATTTACCTTCATTAACCTTCATGCACCTTCATGCACCTTCACACACCTTCATACACCTTCATGCACATTCATACACCTTCATACACTTTTATTTACCTTCATACACTTTCATACACCTTCATGCACATTCATTTACCTTTATACACCTTTATTTACCTTCATACACCTTCATTTACATTCACACACCTTCATACACCTTCATACACCTTCATTTACCTTCATTAACCTTCATACACCTTTATGCACCTTCATACACCTTCATACACCTTCATGCACCTTCATACACCTTTATACACCTTCATACATTTTCATACACCTTCATACACCTTCATACACCTTCATACACCTTCATAAACCTTCATACACCTTCATAAACCTTCATACACCTTCATTTACCTTGACACACATTCATACACTTTCATACACCTTCATTTACCTTCACACACCTTCATACACTTTCATACACCTTCATTTACCTTCATTAACCTTCATACACCTTCATGCACCTTCTTACACCTTCATACACCTTCATGCACCTTCATTTACTTTCAAACACATTCGTTTACCTTCATACACCTTCATACACCTTCATTTACCTTCAACTACCTTAATACATCTTCATTTCCCTTCATACAACTTCATTTACCTTCATTCGCCTTTTCAACACAGCCACAGATACAGATAGTGAACAGAGACACATACAGATACAGATACAGATACATCACAGATACAGATACAAATACTGATACAGCACACATACAGCACACATACAGCACACATACAGATACAGATACAGATACAGATAAAGATAAATACACGGATACAGACACAGATACAGATAAAGATCCAGATTCAGATACAGATACAGATATAGATACAGCACAGATACAGATACAGATACAGATATAGATACAGCACAGATACAGATACCGATACAGATACAGCACAGATACAGATACAGATACAGATTCAGACAGCACAGTTTTTGATACAGAAACAGAACAGATACAGATATAGATACAGCTCAGATACAGTACAGATACAGATACAGATACAGATACTGGAAAAGATACAGATACAGATACATACACGTTCATTTACCTTCATACACCTTCATTTACCTTCGATTACCATCATACACCATCATTCCTCTTCATAGACCTTCATGCACCTACATAGACCTTTATGCACCTTCATACACCTTCATACACCTTCATGGACCTTCATTTACCTTGATAACCTTCGTATACCTTCATACACCTCCATTTTCCTTCTTTTACTTTCATACACCTTCATTTACCTTCATACACATTCCTTTATCTTCATACACCTGCATACACATTCATACACCTTCATGCACCTTCATTTATTTTTATACACTTTTATTTACCTTCATACACCTTCATTTAACTTCACACACCTTCATACACTTTCATACACCTTCATGCACCTTCATTTACCTTAATACACCTTTATTTACCTTCATACACCTTCATTTACCTTCACACACCTTCATAAAGTTCCATACACCTTCATACACCTTCATTTACCTTCATTAACCTTCATTCACCTTCATGCACCTTCACACACCTTCATACACCTTCATGCACTATCAAACACCTTAATACACCTTCATACACCTTCATACACTTTTATACACCTTCATACACCTTCATTTACATTCATACACCTTCATATACCTTCATACACTTTCATACACCTTCATTTACGTTCATGCACCTTCATACACGTTTATTTACCTCAATACACTTTCATACACCTTCATGCACATTCATTTACCTTTATACACCTTTATTTACCTTCATACACCTTCATTTACATTCACACATCTTCATACACTTTCATACACCTTCATTTACCTTCATTAACCTTCATACACCTTCATGCACCTTCACACACCTTCATACACCTTCATGCACCTTCATAAACCTTCGTACACCTTCACACCTTTATTTACCTTCATACACCTTCATTTACCTTCACACATCTTCATACACCTTCATGCACCTTCATACACCTTCATATACCTTCATACATCTTCATACACTTTCATACACCTTCATTTACATTCATACACTTTCATACACCTTCATACACCTTCATTTACCTTCATTTACCTTCATGCACCTTCATACACTTTTATTTACCTCAATACACTTTCATACACCTTCATGCACATTCATTTACCTTTTTACACGTTTATTTACCTTCATACACCTTCATTTACATTCACACACCTTCATACATCTTCATACACGTTCATTTACCTTCATTAACCTTCATACACCTTCATGCACCTTCACACACCTTCATACACCTTCCTGCATCTTCATACACCCTCATACACCTTCATTTACGTTCATTAACCTTCATGTACCTTCATGCACCTTCACACACCTTCAAACACCTTCATGCACATTCATACACCTTCATACACCTTCATACACTTTCATACATCTTCATACACCTTCATACACCTTCATACACCTTCATAAACCTTCATTTACCTTCATTTACATTCATACACCTTCATACACCTTTATACACCTTCCTTTACCTTCATGCACCCTCATACACTTTTATTTACCTCAATACACTTTCGTACACCTTCATGCACATTCATTTACCTTTTTACACCTTCATTTACCTTCATACACCTTCATTTACATTCACACACCTTCATACACCTTCATACACGTTCATTTACCTTCGTTAAGCTTCATACACCTTCATGCACCTTCACACACCTTCATACACCTTCATACACTTCCATACACCTTCATACACCTTCATACACCTTCATTTACCTTCAAGTACCTTCATACACTTTTATTTACCTTCATACACTTTCATACACCTTCATGCACCTTTATTTACCTTTATTTACCTTCATACACCTTCATTTACCTTCACACACCTTCATACACCTTCATACACCTTCATTTACCTTCATTTACATTCATACACCTTCATACACCTTTATACACCTTCCTTTACCTTCATGCACCCTCATACACTTTTATTTACCTCAATACACTTTCGTACACCTTCATGCACATTCATTTACCTTTTTACACCTTCATTTACCTTCATACACCTTCATTTACATTCACACACCTTCATACACCTTCATACACGTTCATTTACCTTCGTTAAGCTTCATACACCTTCATGCACCTTCACACACCTTCATACACCTTCATACACTTCCATACACCTTCATACACCTTCATACACCTTCATTTACCTTCAAGTACCTTCATACACTTTTATTTACCTTCATACACTTTCATACACCTTCATGCACCTTTATTTACCTTTATTTACCTTCATACACCTTCATTTACCTTCACACACCTTCATACACCTTCATACACCTTCATTTACCTTCATTAACCTTCATGCACCTTCATGCACCTTCACACACCTTCATACACCTTCATGCACATTCATACACCTTCATACACTTTAACACACTTTCATACATCTTCATACACCTTCATACACCTTCATACACCTTTATAAACCTTCATTTACCTTCATTTACATTCATACACTTTTATTTACCTTCTTACACTTTTATACACCTTCATGCACCTTCATGTACCTTTATACACCTTTATTTACCTTCATACACCTTCATTTACCTTCACACACCTTCATACACCTTCATACACCTTCATACACTTTCATACACTTTCATTTACCTTCATACACCTTCATACACCTTCATACACCTTCATTTACCTTCATGCACCTTCATACACTTTTATTTACCTTCATACACTTTCATACACCTTCATGCACATTCAGTTACCTTTATACACCTTTATTTACCTTCATACCCCTTCATTTACATTCACACACCTTCATACACCTTCATACACCTTCATTTACCTTCATTAACCTTCATACACCTTCATGCACCTTCATACACCTTCATACACCTTTATGCACCTTCATACACCTTCATACACCTTCATACACTTTCATACACCTTCATACACCTTCATACACCTTCATACACCTTCATAGACCTTCATACACCTTCATTTACCTTGACACACATTCATACACTTTCATACACCTTCATGCACCTTCATTTACCTTTATACACCTTTATTTACCTTCATACACCTTCATTTACCTTCACACACCTTCATATAGCTTCATACACCTTCATACACTTTCATACACCTTCATTTACCTTCATACACCTTCATACACCTTCATGCACATTCATACACCTTCATACACCTTCATACACTTTCATACATCTTCATACACCTTCATACACCTTCATACACCTTTATAAACCTTCATTTACCTTCATTTACATTCATACACTTTTATTTACCTCCTTACACTTTTATACACCTTCATGCACCTTTATTTACCTTTATTTACCTTCATACACCTTCATTTACCTTCACACACGTTCATACACCTTCATACACCTTCATACACCTTCATACACCTTCATTTACCTTCATTAACCTTCTTGCACCTTCATGCACCTTCACACACCTTCATACACCTTCATGCACATTCATACACCTTCATATACCTTCATACACTTTCATACACCTTCATTTACCTTCACACACCTTCATATAGCTTCATACACCTTCATACACTTTCATACACCTTCATTTACCTTCATACACCTTCATACACCTTCATGCACATTCATACACCTTCATACTCCTTCATACACTTTCATACATCTTCATACACCTTCATACACCTTCATACACCTTTATAAACCTTCATTTACCTTCATTTACATTCATACACTTTTATTTACCTCCTTACACTTTTATACACCTTCATGCACCTTTATTTACCTTTATTTACCTTCATACACCTTCATTTACCTTCACACACCTTCATAAAGTTTCATACACCTTCATACACCTTCATTTACCTTCATTAACCTTCATACACCTTCATACACCTTCATACACCTTCATACACCTTCATTTACCTTCATTAACCTTCTTGCACCTTCATGCACCTTCACACACCTTCATACACCTTCATGCACATTCATACACCTTCATATACCTTCATACACTTTCTACACCTTCATTTACCTTCATGCACCTTCATACACTTTTATTTACCTCAATACACTTTCATACACCTTCATGCACATTCATTTACCTTTATACACCTTTATTTACCTTCATACACCTTCATTTACATTCACACACCTTCATACACTTTCATACACCTTCATTTACCTTCATTAACCTTCATACACCTTCATGCACCTTCACACACCTTCATACACCTTCATGCACCTTCATAAACCTTCGTACACCTTCATACACCTTTATACACCTTTATTTACCTTCATACACCTTCATTTACCTTCACACATCTTCATACACCTTCATGCACCTTCATACACCTTCATACATCTTCATACACTTTCATACACCTACATTTACATTCATACACTTTCATACACCTTCATACACCTTCATTTACCTTCATGCACCTTCATTTACCTTTACAGACCTTCATACACCTTCATACACCTTCATACACTTTCATACACCTTCATTTACATTCATACACTTTCATACACCTTCATACATCTTCATACACCTTCATTTACCTTCATGCACCTTCATACACTTTTATTTACCTCAATACACTTTCCTACACCTTAATGCACATTCATTTGTCTTTATACACCTTCATTTACATTCACACACCTTCATGCACCTTCACACACCTTCATACACCTTCATGCACCTTCATACACCTTCATACACTTTAGTACACCTTCATTTACCTTCATACACCTTCATACACTTTCATACACCTTCATTTACTATCATACACCTTCATACACTTTCATACACCTTCATTTACCTTCATACACCTTCGTACACCTTCATGCACCTTCACTTACCTCCATGCAGCTTCATACACTTTTATTTACCTTCATACACTTTGATACACCTTCATGCACATTCATTTACCGTTATACACTTTTATTTACCTTCATACACCTTCATTTACATTCACACACCTTCATACACCTTTATACACCTTTATTTACCTTCATACACCTTCATTTACCTTCCCACATCTTCATACACCTTCATGCACCTTCATACACCTTCATACACTTTCATACATCTTCATACACTTTCATACACCTTCATTTACATTCATACACTTTCATACACCTTCATACACCTTCATTTACCTCCATGCACCTTCATTTACCTTCACAGACCTTCATACACCTTCATACACCTTCATACAGTTTCATACACCTTCATTTACATTCATACACCTTCGTACACCTTCATGCACCTTCACTTACCTTCATGCACCTTCATACACTTTTATTTACCTTCATACACTTTCATACACCTTCATGCACATTCATTTACCTTCATACACCTTCATACACTTTCATACACCTTCATTTACCTTCATACACCTTCGTACACCTTCGTGCACCTTTATACACCTTTATTTGTCTTCATACACCTTCATTTACCTTCACACATCTTCATACACCTTCATGCACCTTCATACACCTTCATACACCTTCATACATCTTCATACACTTTCATACACCTTCATTTACATTCATACACTTTCATACACCTTCATACACCTTCATTTACCTTCGTGCACCTTCATTTACCTTCACAGACCTTCATACACCTTCATACACCTTCATACACTTTCATACACCTTCATTTACATTCATAGACGTTCATACACCTTCATACACCTTCATGCACCTTCATTTACATTCACACACCTTCATACACCTTCATACATCTTCATACACTTTCATACACCTTCATTTACCTTCATACACCTTCGTACACCTTCATGCACCTTCACGTACCTTCATGCACCTTCATACACTTTTATTTACCTTCATACACTTTCATACACCTTCATGCACATTCATTTACCTTTATACACCTTCATTTACCTTCATACACCTTCATTTACATTCACACACCTTCATACACCTTCATTTACCTTCATTAACCTTCATACACTTTCATGCACCTTCATACACCTCCATACGCCTTCATACACCTTCATACACTTTCATACACCTTCATACACCTTCATACACCTTCATACACCTTCATTTACCTTCATGCACCTTCATACACTTTTATTTACCTCAATACACTTTCCTACACCTTAATGCACATTCATTTGTCTTTATACACCTTCATTTACATTCACACACCTTCATGCACCTTCACACACCGTCATACACCTTCATGCACCTTCATACACCTTCATACATCTTCATACACCTTCATACACTTTCATACACACTCATGCACCTTCATTTACCTTTAAACACCGTTATTTACCTTCATACACCTTTATTTACCTTCACACACCTTCATACACCTTCATACACTTTCATACACCTTCATACACCTTCATTTACCTTCATACACCTTCATACACCTTCATACACTTTCATACACCTTCATTTACCTTCATACACTTTCATACACCTTCATACACCTTCATTTACCTTCATACACCTTCATTTACCTTCACACACCTTCATACACCTTCATACATCTTCATACACTTTCATACACCTTCATTTACCTTCATACACCTTCGTACACCTTCATGCACCTTCACTTACCTTCATGCAACTTCATACACTTTTATTTACCTTCATACACTTTCATACACCTTCATGCACATTCATTTACCTTTATACACCTTTATTTACCTTCATACACCTTCATTTACATTCACACACTTTCATACACCTTTATTTACCTTCATACACCTTCATTTACCTTCACACATCTTCATACACCTTCATGCACCTTCATACACCTTCATACACCTTCATACATCTTCATACACTTTCATACACCTTCATTTACATTCATACACTTTCATACACCTTCATACACCTTCATTTACCTCCATGCACCTTCATTTACCTTCACAGACCTTCATACACCTTCATACACCTTCATACAGTTTCATACACCTTCATTTACATTCATACACCTTCGTACACCTTCATTCACCTTCACTTACCTTCATGCACCTTCATACACTTTTATTTACCTTCATACACTTTCATACACCTTCATGCACATTCATTTACCTTCATACACCTTCATACACTTTCATACACCTTCATTTACCTTCATACACCTTCGTACACCTTCGTGCACCTTTATACACCTTTATTTGTCTTCATACACCTTCATTTACCTTCACACATCTTCATACACCTTCATGCACCTTCATACACCTTCATACACCTTCATACATCTTCATACACTTTCATACACCTTCATTTACATTCATACACTTTCATACACCTTCATACACCTTCATTTACCTTCGTGCACCTTCATTTACCTTCACAGACCTTCATACACCTTCATACACCTTCATACACTTTCATACACCTTCATTTACATTCATAGACGTTCATACACCTTCATACACCTTCATGCACCTTCATTTACATTCACACACCTTCATACACCTTCATACATCTTCATACACTTTCATACACCTTCATTTACCTTCATACACCTTCGTACACCTTCATGCACCTTCACGTACCTTCATGCACCTTCATACACTTTTATTTACCTTCATACACTTTCATACACCTTCATGCACATTCATTTACCTTTATACACCTTCATTTACCTTCATACACCTTCATTTACATTCACACACCTTCATACACCTTCATTTACCTTCATTAACCTTCATACACTTTCATGCACCTTCATACACCTCCATACGCCTTCATACACCTTCATACACTTTCATACACCTTCATACACCTTCATACACCTTCATACACCTTCATTTACCTTCATGCTCCTTCATACACTTTTATTTACCTCAATACACTTTCCTACACCTTAATGCACATTCATTTGTCTTTATACACCTTCATTTACATTCACACGCCTTCATGCACCTTCACACACCGTCATACACCTTCATGCACCTTCATACACCTTCATACATCTTCATACACCTTCATACACTTTCATACACACTCATGCACCTTCATTTACCTTTAAACACCGTTATTTACCTTCATACACCTTTATTTACCTTCACACACCTTCATACACCTTCATACACTTTCATACACCTTCATACACCTTCATTTACCTTCATACACCTTCATACACCTTCATACACTTTCATACACCTTCATTTACCTTCATACACTTTCATACACCTTCATACACCTTCATTTACCTTCATACACCTTCATTTACCTTCACACACCTTCATACACCTTCATACATCTTCATACACTTTCATACACCTTCATTTACCTTCATACACCTTCGTACACCTTCATGCACCTTCACTTACCTTCATGCAACTTCATACACTTTTATTTACCTTCATACACTTTCATACACCTTCATGCACATTCATTTACCTTTATACACCTTTATTTACCTTCATACACCTTCATTTACATTCACACACTTTCATACACCTTTATTTACCTTCATACACCTTCATTTACCTTCACACATCTTCATACACCTTCATGCACCTTCATACACCTTCATACACCTTCATACATCTTCATACACTTTCATACACCTTCATTTACATTCATACACTTTCATACACCTTCATACACCTTCATTTACCTTCACGCACCTTCATTTACCTTCACAGACCTTCATACACCTTCATACACCTTCATACACTTTCATACATCTTCATTTACATTCATACACCTTCGTACACCTTCATGCACCTTCACTTACCCTCATGCACCTTCATACACTTTTATTTACCTTCATACACTTTCATACACCTTCATGCACATTCATTTACCTTTATACACCTTTATTTACCTTCATACACCTTCATTTACATTCACACACCTTCATACACCTTTATACACCTTTATTTACCTTCATACACCTTCATTTACACTCACACATCTTCATACACCTTCATGCACCTTCATACACCTTCATGCACCTTCATACATCTTCATACACTTTCATACACACACATACTCACCCTTGCCTACTTGTGAGGTCCATGTCCCCACACCCCTCTTGAGAGGACTAAGTCTTCTTTAATACATATCCCAAAAAAACTAAGAGCGTTAAATTGCTTGTTTCCTCAGCTCTTGATACACTTGTTTGAACTTAGGAAAAAGTCTAATTTGCTTGTGGGGACTTCATAATGGGGACTTGGCGCACATATGCTTTCTTGGCTACTTGTGGGGTCTACCTTTCTAAACCTCTTTTATGGGGACTGCATCTTCTGGAGCAGAAAACAGAAGATGCATAAGGGTTTTTTGCTTGTAATCTCGCCTCAATATTTTTTTTGGAAGAAATAAGGAAAATGCCACTCCTGAAAGAACTACTTATGGGGACTGTTTCCCAAGCGGTACTTGTGGGGACATTTTAATACCTTAACCTTGTGTGGACTACTTGCCCGATGACTTATGGAGATGGCAGACCTGCTGCTAATAACTGATAAATTAATGCATCAATCCCATGCACGCAAATTATGCAGCTGGAGCTGTGGAAATTTTCTATTGAAGTTGCTTTTTGAGGGGGTGCTTATTTAACTCAACAATGCACGAGGAACAAGTTTTTTCTTTCTTATAAATGTATTGTGAATCGCGCGCGCTCGTACTCAGTGATGACATAGGCTACGTGCATTATATCTCAACAGTGCTCTTGTATGACGCGTAAGGCGCGAACTTTATGGAAATCAGCTCTTGATACACTTGTTTGAATTTAGGAAAAAGTCTAATTTGCTTGTGGGGACTTCATAATGGGGACTTGGCGTACATATTTTTTTTTTAGGTAACTTTTATTTTTATTTGCTTGCAGATACAAACATTTTACAACACTTACAGGAAAAAAAGTCAATAACAACTTGAACTTAAACTACTACTAATTACAATACATACAATAATACTTACAAAATTTACATTATTACTATCAGGTACATACATTTTTTAACTGTTTTATTAAAGAAACCAAAAACAAATAACAAAAATAACAGAAATATACACAGATATTTTGCTATTACAAAGATATTTAACTATTACAGTGTCAGTAGCAGTTACGTAGCTTACACATACGAGAAAAAAAAATGTACAAAAGTAAAGTAAAAAACTAGAGAAGTGGTGCCCAGGTGCGATAATACTTCGGAAGTGCTTTTTTTGTAGTCGCTATTTCTTTAAGAATTTTAAGTTTTTCTTGAACACTCAGTATAAAACATTCGAAATCTAAGACGTTTCCGCGAAGGCTTGTGCAAAAGATACAATATTTGGTAATTAATAGACAATAGTTTAGTGTTTGCCAATGCTTTGTTCTATCATGCCAGCCGTAAAGTATATGGCTTGTAGTTAACGTTATTATTTCACATGTTTTTTGGTACCACCAGTTTTGAAACAGGGTCCAAAAATCGATTGTGAGAGCGCAGTTTATTAGCAGGTGATCTAGAGTTTGTTTCTCGGCATTGCATAAGTTGCATAGAGGGTTTTCTAGGAGGCCGTCTCGATGAAGTGAGACGCGGGTTGGGAGTATGTTTTGAATTACTTTGTGTTGAAACATGATTATTTTTACTTCGTTTGTGACGGCGAATGGCATGAGATAAACTTTCTGGATGGTCTTTTTTGTGAACCCGTGGCGAAGAATTTTGGTTTCAGCGGTGAGAGGAACGAAAACAGCTTTTAAAAGAGAGGAGTAAATATATCTAGTTGTCTGGGTGTTGACTGGTGTATTGTGTTCAAAATTCGGAGTTGGGCTTTTAAAATTGGCTTTCCACTCATTTGGAATTGCTTTAACCAGACCATAGTATGTCGTAAAAGGGACATTAAGATTGAATTTTAGAGCGAACTCGTGCAAATTCAAAAACTCACTGTTTTGGTTTAATATGTCGCTTATTTTGGTAATGCCAGCGTTGTACCAATTGTTGTGATAGAAAACAGGTTTGTTTTCTATCAGGATTTTTCTGTTATTCCACAATGATTCGTTTCTAGGATGCGTTCCGCAATCGGTTTCCGTTGCGATTTTGAACTCATACCAATATTTTAGCATTATTTAATAAAAAGTGGGGAGTTTGTTGTCATTGTCAAGTATATTTGCTGGGAAGCTGCATTTTGTTAAAAAGACAATATTTCCGTGTTTGTGCAAAAGATGATTAGGGATTATTTTCCAGGAAGCTTGTGAATCATCCTGAATTCTGCTTATCCAAGCTAGTAGCTTCAGTGCCTTTTCCATGATTTTGAAATCACACATTTTCAAGCCGCCATCTTTTTTTTCTCCGATTAAGGTATTTCTTTTGATTTTAGGGGGCTTTCCGGACCAAATAAAGTTGAAGATTAATTTGTTGATTTCTTGGATATAGTGATCTGGAACAGGCAGTACAGAAGCAGAATAAACTAATTTAGAAATCCCAAGAGTCTTGACAATGTTAATTTTTCCATAAAGAGTTAAATTTCTTCGTTTCCAAGTGTTCAACAATTTCTCCAGGTAAAGTATTTTTTCGCCAAAATTGAGTCTGTCAGCGTTTATTTGATTGTAAGAAAAAAAGACACCGAGTGCGTTAATAGGTTCTTTTGGCCATTTAAAACCAAAAGGTTCATCTGTGTTGTGTTTCCATTCTCCTAACCACATTGCTTCGGTTTTGGTAGTATTAATTTCTAGGCCGGAACATTCTTTAAAATCGTTTAATAGCTTTAATAGACTTGTAACGGAGTCAAGGTCACGTACAAATACTGTTGTGTCGTCGGCATATTGAGTTACTTTTAGTTCGTGGTTGTTTACTTGGATACCTTTTATAGCCGGCTCGCTTCTTATAGCTCTAGAGAGAAGTTCTATGCCGAGGACAAAAAGGACGCCAGACAAAGGACAACCTTGTCTGACTCCCCGTAGGCTCGATTTCCGCCGCTTTCTCGCGTCCGGTCTCTGAGCTCGTTTCCCGAACAGCGGCTGGTAGTCGAGCCTAGACTCCCCGCTGTAAGGAGAAAAAGACAGAGGCGTGGCCGTTGTTCACGACACAACTTGTAACATTGTTATAGAATATTTTTATCCAGTTTTGGATGTCAAGGCCGAAGTTAAACAGCTGGAGTGTTTCTTGAAGATAGTTCCATTCAATGGAATCGAAAGCTTTTTTAAAGTCCAAGAAAATAGCAATGCCTTTTTTATTTAGCTTGTCTGTGTAGTGTATTAGATCATAAATCAGTCGTACGTTTTCACCAATATAGCGGCCCTTTACATAACCTGTTTGATCTGGGTTTATTAAGGTTGGCAGAACGTTTTCTATTCTTTTGGCTATAACTTTAGTGAGAATTTTGTAGTCAACGTTTAGGAGTGAGATTGGCCTAAGGTTTTCTAGGATTGTTTTATCTTTAGATTTTTTTGGTATAAGCGAGATTATTCCTCGTCTTTGGCTTATAGAAAGTGTCTTGTAGTGAAAGGCGTAATTGTAGCTGGCAAGTAGGTCAAAGGAGATGTCTGACCAAAAAAGTCGGTAGAATTCTGCTGGTAGACCATCGGTACCCGGAGATTTATTATTGCTGAAATCTTTGAGTGCGTTAATACATTCATCTTCGTTTACCAATCCTTCGCAGGATTTCATTTCTTCTTCGCTAAGTTCTGTTACATTTTCTGATTTAAAAAATGACGAATTCTTAATTTTTTGGTCATCTATGTTGTTGGAGCGGTACAGTAACTCGTAAAAGTTTTTTTCTTCTTCTAAGATTTCAAATTGATCGTCTATATAGGAATTTTCACCTACTTTGAGTTTTGATACTGTTTTAATGTCGTGATGGCGTTTTTCTAAGCTATAGAAATATTTCGTATTACGTTCCCCTTCTTCGTACCATCTCACTTTGCTTCTTAGGATTGCGCCTTTTGTTCTCGTTAGCATGATTTTTTTAAGAAGTGATCTAGCGCGTTGAAGTTCGAGTATGATGTTTTTGTCGTGCGGAGTTTCTTCAGCTTTAGCTTGGAGGTTGTTTAGTTTTTGGTGCAATATTTTTTCTTCATCTCGTTGTTTTTTCGCTTTTCGTTTAGAGTACTGAATGGTAAACCCTCTTGTTTCCATTTTAATGAGGTCCCATTTTAGGCCTAAGTCTTGCGTATCTTTGTATTTATTTTTGAAGACTGGAATATTCAACTTCAGTGCTAATACGTACGCTTCGTCTTTAAGTAAGGCTGTGTTGAATTTCCAGAAGCCAGGACCCTTTTTTTGACTTTGGTGATTAGACTGCAGAGTAAAAGACACAGCAGAGTGGTCAGAATTCGGCATGTGGATGATATCACTTTTGTTTGCAAATTGAATTAACTCTTGTGAAACTAAAAAGTAATCTAAGCGGCATTGGATTTTCAACGATTTAGTTCTCCAGGTGAAGCTTTGTTTGTCAGAGTTCAGGTTTCGCCAAATATCAGTTAAGTTGTATGAATCACATAGCGTGTTAATTTCTTTGATTACAGCTGATTTTGTAGAGATGGGGTTTCCGCCTTTTTTGTCGTTTGAGGCGAGAGCGCAATTAAAGTCTCCACCGATTACGATTGTATCTTGCGCGAATTCTTCTAGTTGTTTGTTTAGTTTTTGAAAAAAAGTAACTTGTTGGGTAATGTCATTAGGTGCGTAAATGTTAACGAGGACAATAGTTTTTTCATCGAGTGACAGTTTTAAAATAATGAACCTTCCTAGTTTATCCGAAATAACTTTTACGACTTTGAAATCCACAGAGGGATTAATTAGTGTTATTACACCTTTACTATGGTTTGTTCCATGACTAAAGAAGGCTTTGCCACCCCACTCGTTTTCCCAAGAGGCGGCAATATCATTAGAGCAGTACGATTCTTGCAGAAAAGTGACGTGGTGATTTTGTTTATGGGGACTTGGCGCACATATGCTTCCTTGGCTACTTGTGCGGTCTACCTTTCTAAACCTCTTTTATGGAGACTGCATCTTCTGGAGCAGAAAACAGAAGATGCATAAGGGTTTTTTGCTTGTAATCTCGCCTCAATATTTTTTTTGGAAGAAATAAGGAAAATGCCACTCCTGAAAGAACTACTTATGGGGACTGTTTCCCAAGCGGTACTTGTGGGGACATTTTAATACCTTAACCTTGTGTGGACTACTTGCCCGATGATTTATGGAGATGGCAGACCTGCTGCTAATAACTGATAAATTAATGCATCAATCCCATGCACGCAAATTATGCAGCTGGAGCTGTGGAAATTTTCTATTGAAGTTGCTTTATATTTAAGCCAGACAAGTGCTAGTGCTATTCCTTTAACCTTTCACGACAGGAGAAAACGAAAAGTTTGAAGTTGATGTAACTGTAACACTTTAATGCAAGTTTAAACTAACCTCTCATTCATTTTAAACCACAATAACTATTTCACAGCTGCATCACTGAACTGTTATCAACCAAAGCCAATTGTCAGTGATAGAGCAAATGTTCTGCACCCAATGTTGTAGACATCTTTTGAGTGAGAAAAGGCCATAAAATGTTATGCTAGTTTCCAACAAGTTAAGTTGCACAACCCTTTCTCTGATGTTAGTTTCACAATGCTTTGTCGATAACAGCTCAACTTAATGACTTTAGTTTTAAAAATGTTTTTTAGTTAAATTACGTTTTGCCAAACGCTCTCATTGATTATACCAATACTCCAAAAAATCTCTCAAGCTCTATCAAGATTAATATGAAGCACTCTAAATTTCTATAATTTTTAAATATGATAAAATTCAAATCTTGAATTATCAAAGATCAAGTACAAACCGTTAACATTCTGGATAAAACCTTGGCCCATATTTTCTTTCGCAGGAGCATATTGTGTGAGGGAAAATATTACAGATGGATGGTAAACTGTTCCAATATTTTCACAAGTTTTAAAAAAGGGAAAATAAGATATGTAAAGCGATCAGAGCTTACTATCAGAGAAATACCTTATAATGTGAGTGGGTACTCTGGGATAGGCTTATATCCAAACGTTTATGGTGTATTCTTTATAACTGTAACTCAAACATTTGTAGTTCCCTTGTTGATCCTAGCCAATAATACAATTCACTAAAACTGTGAGCAGAGATTAAAGGATGATTCGTTTACAAGAAGTCCTGGTATAAACGATTCAAAAATAAAGTTTTGTTAAATATTGCGCTAAAAACGTTGTTAGAAGTCCAGACGTTTCGAGTCTACTGAATCTGGACTTTTAACAACGTTTTTAGCGCAATATTTAACAAAACTTTATTTCTGAATCTTTACGGACATTTGCGCTACACAGTTTTCTTATTGTTTTTACATTATAATTATATAGCAGTCGGTTAATCCAGTATTGTCAGAACAGCTATATTTGGACAGTTTTCAATAGAGAATTTGACTAAAAATGCAGAAACTGTCCTATTTATGTCCTATCTGAAAATGACTTCCGCTCAGGATGTCGGAACGTCAGTCACCAACAACAGTTCTTTTCAGAACTACTCTCACCCGGACGATCAAACTACACGAACTAATTATTTCCAAATTGGACAGCATGTAGTCCTATTAAGGTGGCTCCCAACAGTTTCCAGCACTTTACAAGACTAAGATTTTGATGGGTCATTATAACCACTCTTTATAAGTTGATGCTACAATCATGGTATCAAACGAATGCCCAATGATTGGTGACTATATTCATGGGGTTCAGAGCCACCTTAAATTTCCGAAAATTTAAGGTGGCTCTGAACCCCATGAATATAATTTTTTTAAACTTTGCCAAAAGTTGCATCTTATCCTGCTGATCAAAATTCGACAATAAAAAAATAGGGGTCACCGAGTTCATTTTTGAGTTATTAACACTTAAAGCTAAAATTAAGGGTGTTTTCAGCACGTTATACTGTTGCTATGGTAACATATTGTGTCACAAAAATGATAACAAGGTATTCACCAATCATTGGGCATTCGTTTGATACCATGATTGTAGCATCAACTGAAAAAGAGTGGTTATGATGACCCATCAAATTCAAAGTCTTGGAAAGTGCTGGAAACTGTTGGGAGCCACCTTAATACACTTATCGTAATGGTTTAGACATTCCCATCTGACGCATTATATTGCAACTATACCAATGACGCTGAAGAATAACTTTTAGTTCACGTTTGTGAAGCTTTTAGCAATGAACAAATTGAGACTAATGTGACGCTAAAATTCGTTGCGATGGCAACGGCAAAGGAGGTAAAAATACCCTATTTTTGACCTTTTCAGGCTAATAACTTTAAAACTGCACGGTGAAAGTTTTTGTTTTTGATATATTTTTGTTTAATCGACAAAAGAAACAATTTGCAAATTTTCAAAAAAAAATCAGTCAATAGGGTTCAGAGCTACCTATTTTTTTTATAAATTTAAGGTGGTTCAGAGCTACCTAATTTTTTTCATAAAGTTAAGGTGGCTCTGTCCCCTATTGACAGAATTTTTTGAAAATTTGCAGAAATGTTTCTTTTGTCGATTAAACAAAAATATATCAAAAACAAAAACTTTCACCGTGTAGTTTTTAAGTTATTGGCCTAAAAAGGTCAAAAATAGGGTATCTTTGACCTCTTTTGCCGTTGTCATAACAACGAATTTTGTCATCCTTTTTATCGGATTCTTTTTACTCATAAATGCTTTACAAGATTATCCAAAACGTTTTTCATTTACAACATCGGGCTCGCTGTAATAGAATGCCAAAGATGGGAAGTTCTAAACTATTTTGAGCCACCTTAAGCACCGTATCAGGGCTGCCATTAAGGGTAGCCGCAACAAGGGATTTCCCTCATCTCACTCGTAGTTCATTCTAATTAGTTATTCTTAGGTGCAAGAACCCTCTTTCTCTTGTGTACTTGATTTTTAACAAAATATTTTACAGCAAGCCAGTCCCTTCGTTCTAGTGCTCCATTAGATTTTAAAATACAGTTCTCACAGTCCCTTTTTCCTGGAAATCGTCCTTGTCTGACAAAGGAACTAAGGTGCTTATAAACCGCCCCTTTCTCTTCTTCTGTCCATGGCACTGCAAAACAACAGAACATAAGGGTCATAACTAAATTTGGACAGCGAATTGCTAAAGCAAAATTAATAAAATGTGAGTGCAAAAATTTGATATTTTGACATCATTTCAAAATGTTAAGTACCAAGTCATGCAAATTTAGCTAATTTGGCCAAGATACTTGAGGGCTGGGGAAGACAGTAAATCTCTGTGACGTCCGTGTGGTCAGTGCGGTGGGATTTTATAACATTTCAAATTACCCAACTCTTTTCCTTCAAAATTGAAAACAGTGAAATTCGTTTGTATTTCCCGACAAATTATCCTGGTTGCAAAAGGCGTCAAGAGCTTTAGAATTTCTCAACATCACGTCACAAATTGGGTACCAAGGCTAAGTGAGTTCTACATAAGCGTAATATTGAGTTACACAGAGGATTAAAGGGGGGAGACCCTTAAAATGGTTGCCATAGATGACTTCCAAATATCATATCTTGGGCTCCTTTAGTTTCTTGGGTTTAGTTTCTGGCCATGTTTGTTCTATTGGAGGTTGTCTTCACTTTCGCTTGTTATGGCCATATTTGGTAAGTGACGTGATCAGAACACTAAAACCGTATAAACTCACACACCTAACAACTTTTTCCGATGAAACAAAAGCCAGAGGGTAGAGTGCATTCAGGTGCAAAATCTGTAGCGTGGATTTGTGAAATTCGTGTTATAAGAAGCTGACGTCACAAAACCTTTATGGCGTCATAGCTTTTTTAGTAACGTGAACTTCAGCAAATCCATGCTACAGATTTTGCTTCTCAATACACTCTACCCATTGGCGTTGGTTTCAACAGAGAAAGATGTAAGCTGTGCGAGTTTATTGAGTTTTTGTGTTTTGGTCACATGACTTACCAAATATGGTCATGACTACCCAAACTGAAGGTAACCTCTAACAGAAAAAACATGGCCAAAAACTAAACCCAGGATACTAAGGGAGCCCAAGATACGACATTTAGAAGTCATCCATAGCAACCAACAGAAAAGTGTTAGGATAAAGTTGACTTGGTTGAATTTTTTTCGTGATTACTGTAGGGAAAAACCTTTTGCTCTGGTTTCCTTCAAACAAAATAAGTTAGTTAAAAGTGCATAGCTCTTATCAAAAGCACTGATAATACAAAAGAATTTAATTTTGCTTTATGTTGAAACTTCTTCGCGCTTCGTAGTAAGTAAGCCAGCAAGTAAGCAAGTAGTAAGCTTCTAATTCCTTTTGTAAACATTTTCTATACTTACTCTTTGTCTTTCGCTTTCCCTGGTCTTCATTTTCCTTGTCTGGGATTTTGCGACTGATGCGTTTTTTTGGAGGGTTTGGCTTCTTTCCTGGCACTTCGAGTGCTAAACAAGTCAAAACATAGCAAATTCTGAGAATGTTGACTTTCAACTCACTCTTTGACTCTGGCTTTGCACAGTCTGCTCTTTCTTTGTCTGGGTTTTGGTGACTTTGCCCTTCTTTAGGGGGGGGGGGGGGGGGGGGGGGGGGGAGGTGGGAGCGAGGAAGGGGTTGACTTCTTTGCAGGCATTTTGAATAGAATACTTGTAAGTACAAGTACATACAAGTCGTCCCTCATCCGAAATAGGCATACAGAGCTAACAATGGAGCCAACTAATAGATGTACTGGCTGTTTCTGTATAAGCTGTTGTCAGTACAAGATAATTATTTGCAATTACCACTGTAAACTAGATAGATAGATAGATAGATAGACATACATTTATGTTTATTTTAGATAGATAGATAGATAGATAGATAGATAGATAGATAGATAGATAGATAGTTCTATTAAAAAACTCAAATTGCAGCCTCTAAGGCTGAATTGCATGAATTAAAAACTGTACAAGATATAAAATATAACTAACTAATAAAAAAATACAATATTTACAAATTTTAAAAAATTTTGTATGTTGCTGTATGTTGTTGCTCACGTTTTTGTTACCTGGGATGGGAAGCCCTATAAGAACAGGGGACATTGTTCTTCTTGACTTTTTTTTATAACGCTGCAGGCTTGTTAACAAATGTCTTTCCTTTGTTTGTTGTGGCAGGACCAGGCATAGATTGAATGTTGGAGGTTAAGAACCTGAAATGTTCTTTCCTTTATACTTACCATGAGTCGAAGCACTGTCATCATTACAGTCATCACTCTCCATATCTGAGAGATATGAGCCTACAACATATGAAAAAGTTATATCAAACTAAATTTATTGATGACCCTTGCTTGCTGTAAATTTAACGGATTGAATGTTATTGAAAGACAAGGCCCTGCCAAAGAAAAATTATCAAATTTAACAAAACATCAAAGTCACATTTCACAACACAAAAAATTAACAATTAAATGTTTTTTAAGTATTTTGCCCATATAATCGACAAGTTGTCATTAGCATGAAAATGACTTTAAATCAGAAGACGAAAAGATAGACGTTAGTGATTCTTTAAACTACCGTATTTATTCGATTAAACGCTGGGTCACCAATCTGGAGTCTTAAATAAAACAATGAAGTATTTATAAGACAAAATAAGCTACAGATATAACGGAACAATTTATGTCTGAAAAAATCATTGAAGAAAAACCATTTCCGGGGGTGTTTAATTGAGTAAATACAGTATTTGTATTTTTTACTTTGCATGAAAACTATTCAATTTATTTCTACATTTAAAGGCACTGAAACTGAAACCGTTTTATTTACTGAGACTAAAAAGTGGGCTTTCAACTGAAGATTCCACCTCTCACAGACATTCAAAATTTCAAGTCAAGATGTTATGCATACAAGTCGATTCGCATACACAGGATACTAGCTAAACGACTTGTATGCGAATCAACTTATATGTGAAACGACTGACATCCGATGTCATAATACGTACTCTTTGACTTTGGCATTGCACAATCACCATTCTCCTTAGCTGTTTTTTTACGAGTTTTGCATTTATTTTTAGGGGCTGAATTCTTTGCAGGCACTTTGAGTGCTGTATAGGTAAAAACAAATCAATGTCAGAGTTAAATTATGCAAACGTATTTAAAGAACTCAAGTCATGAATAATTAGCATACTAACAATAACAAAATAGTTCATATTTACACAAAAACTGGGACATGGACAGAGTCAGTTTGAATAGTCAGGTCTTAGAGATGCATTTCATTTACAGTCGTCAATGGTAACTATGAAACACAAAATTAATATCAAGACAATAAAACATTAAACCAAAACTTCTTTCTTTCATAAACATTTTCTATACTTACTCTTTGACTTTGGCATTCCCCGGTCAGCATTTTCACGTTTCTTTGGGAGGGTTGACTTCTTTCCTGGTACTTTAATTGCTAGACAAGTAAAAAAAGTCAAAGTCTGAGAATGTCGGCTATCAACTCACTCTTTGACTCTGGCTTTGCCTGGGTTTTAATTTGGTGACTTTTTGCCTTTTTTGGAGGGGGGATGGGGGCAGGTTTGACTTCCTTGCAGGCATTTTAAATAGAATACAATGTCATTTCCAACTAAATTTGCACGGAAATTGAAGGGCCGAGAGCATGTCCAGCCTATATGACTTTTTAGGCCTTTTTTTATTTTTTCTCGCTCAGAATAGCTCAGAATAGCCTCATTTTATCGTACAACGAATAATATCACAAGCCCTTGTCGAATTTGCACTAACCCTAAGGAATTTGACCAATTTCACCTGAAAAAAGCAGAGTTCTGGCCCTCCAGTGCTTTGACGGTACATTCAGAGCGCAATTTCGAAGCCATTTGAAAGCAGTTTGGCCGTGAGAATGTGCGACTGCAATACTTCTGACCAGTGCCAACAACTAAACGAAAATACCGTTATTTACGCACGCCTGGCTCGCTTATCTATCGTGAGCTCACTACGGCAACACATCGCCTCTGTAGCGTGTGTGTAAGCCAACGTGTATGAGGCCCGTCCGGTGATTGAAAGACATCATTAAGTCCGGAAATCCTTGAGTCTCTAGCACTTCTCAAAGAAACGAGTCGTGTTTCTTTTCCTTCCTTGTGTCTGAAGCGCCATTTAGCGCTCGAGGTGAAAAACGGACCTTGGTCGGGAAGACGAGCCGGCGGGAAAGTCTGGAATCACTTCGGATCAGAAAAGGGGCAGCGTTGAGAGTTGTGGGCCATTTCCCATCCCGTGCCGTGGTCGAAATGCCCGATATCCGAAGTGCTTTGAGACTTATAGTATTTTGCAATAACTTTCGGGCGGGAACTCCATTTCGGTTTTGTTGTAGGATTTCCTGACATGCTTTGCGACAGTGGTAGATGGGTCCGCTGTGCGTGGTCGGGCACTTAAAATACAGCTTTGGGCAGCTCGAAGTGAGTTGTTGCTGGCCGGCGGGAAGACGTTTCGCATTTGGAGTCTTTAATGCAACATTGAAATCGAGATACGCGTTTTGATGCGTATCAAGCTTTAAGTAATAAAACTTAGCCTGAACAGAGCATGTGTTCCTCGGTGGTCTAGTACTTTGGTTGGGGATTTCTGCTCGGACGGCTCCAGGTTCGAATCACGCTCAGCATCTTTTTTTTTTTTTCGAACTGGACATTATGAAAGTGATTTACTTTTTTTGCGTTCGTCAAAATTCCTTACGTTTAATTTTAAAAAAATATCGAACCGTGTCAGTGTGAAAACAGAAGCTTACCGCAATATTGCGTTGCAATAGGAGCCTTTGATTGATTGATTTTTTTTTTGCATACGGTATTTCTCGAAAACGACGGGAAAAACAACAGAAAAAAATTCGGAACAATGTTTTGCAACTAATTTCTAGTTCACATGCCAAAATTGGACAAATCTGAGCAAGAAAAAATAAAAGAAGGCCTAAAAAGTCATATAGGCTGGACATGCTCTCGGCCCTTCATGAAGGGCCGAGAGCATAACCAGCCTATATGACTTTTTGGTCCGTTTTTTTTTTTTCGTCCAAATGAACTGAATTTTTGCATGTGGTCTCCAATTTAATAGAAAACCACAGCCCTATATTTTTTCCCGCTGGTTTTCGCTTCGTTTTCGAGAAATAACGTATGCAGAAAAACGCAGCGGCGCTTTTGAGATCTTTTGTTGAACGAGAAACAAAAGAAACCTTTTGTTTTCCCGAACAATGAAATCAGCGAAGCGTCGAATAGCCGCTGGGTGTTCGTTCCGATACAAGTCTTTGTTATTTAAAATTAACGTGGAAAGTTGTTGTTTCTTCGATGGCGCAAGTGGTTAAGGCGCGGGCCCAGAAAGGTGTCGGGGACGCTGTGGTGCCGGTTCGAGTCGCGAAGCGTCGATCTTTTTTTTTTTTTCGCCATTTCGTCTCTTGTTCTTCTTTTTTAACTTCTCTTCTTTTTTTTTCTTTTCTTTTTCATCATAAACACCATTAAATAAAAGTACAGTCGCGTTGTCGATGCTGCTAAAATCAACCGCTATATTAAAAGTTTGTGTCAAAATCTACCTTCGTAGTTTCGGAGAAACGAAAGATTTGGAAATGCCGTTGTTAATGATCTTCGAGATCTTGATCTGTTCAAAGTGAAGTTTTGAGTAAATTTGAACGTGTCAAGCTTTCAAACAGCGAAATCAACAACCTGAAAAGGGCAGTGAAAGAAGATCAATAATAAATAGAAGGTTCTCCAATTTAAAATTAACACAAAATGTTGTTGTTTCTTCGATGGCGCAAGTGGTTAAGGCGCGGGCTCACGAAAGTATCGGAATTGCTGTGGCGCCTGTTCGAACCGCGGAACGTCGATCAGTTTTTTTTTCGCAATTTTGTCTCCTGTACTTATTTTCCATGTTCTTTTCTTTTTTCCTTTTTTTTTTTTTTTCATTAAAACGACCATTACATAAAACTCTCATTGTCAACGCTGCTAAAATTAACTGTTGTTCGTGTTAAAATCTACCTTCAGAGTTTCGGAGAAAACAAAAGATTTGGAAATGCCGTCGTTATGATCTTCGAGATTTTGATCTGTTTAAAGTGAAGCTTGAGCAATTTTGAATGGGTAAAGCTTTAAAACAGCGAATGTCGCTCGTTCGGATATGGATTCGAACTTTCCATTCTCCCAGACTAGAAAGTGTTGTCGATTACATGCGCGTCGCCATCTGATTTATTATTGTTCTTCGTTCACTGCTGTTTTCAGGTTGTTGATTTCGCTGTTTTAAAGCTTTACACGTTTAAAATTGCCAAAACTTCACTTTAAACAGATCAGAATCTCGAAGATCATAACGACGGCATTTCCAAATCTTCTGTTTTCTTCGAAACTTCGAAGGTAGATTTTAACACGATCTTTAACGGTTAATATTAGCAGCGTTGACAAGGAGAGTTTTATTTAATGGTCGTTTTAATAAAAAAATTAAAAAAAGAAAGAAAAAGGAAAAAAGAAAAGAAAAAGAAGAAGTACAAGAGACAAAATTGCAAGAAAAAAAACTGATCGACGGTCCGCGATTCGAACCGGCGCCACAGCAAGTCTGATACTTTCCTGAACCCGCGCCTTAACCACTTGCGCCATCGAAGAAACAACAACATTCTGTGTTAATTTTAAACTGGAAATGCTTGAATTTATTATTGTTCTTCGTTCACTGACTTTTTCAGGTTGTTGATTTCGCTGTTTGAAAGCTTGACACGTTGAAAATTACTCAAAACTTCACTATAAACAGATCAAGATCTCGAAGATAACGACGGCATTTCCAAATCTTTCGTTTCTCCGAAACTTCGATCGAAGGTAGATTTCGACACAAACTTTTAATATAGCGGTTGATTTAAGCAGCATCGACAATGCGACTGTACTTTTATTTAATGGTCGTTATGATGAAAGAGAAAAGAAAAAAAAGAAGAGAAGATAAAAAAAGAAGAACAAGAGACGAAATGGAGAAAAAAAAAAGATCGACGTTTCGCGATTCGAACCGGCACCACAGCATCTCCGACACTTTTCTGGGCCCGCGCCTTAACCACTTGCGCCATCGAAGAAACAACAACATTCAGTGTTAATTTTAAATAGCAAAGGCTTGCGGCTTGCGACGCTTCGCTGATTTCATTGTTCGGGAAAACAAAAGGTTTCTTTTGTTTCTCGTTCAACAAAAGATCTCAAAAGCGCCGCTGCGTTTTTTTGCATACGTTATTTCTCGAAAACGAAGCAAAAACCAGCGGTAAAAAATATAGGGCTGTGGTTTTCTATTAAATTGGAGACCACGTGCAAAAATTCAGTTCATTTGGACGAAAAAAAAAAAAACGGACCAAAAAGTCATATAGGCTGGTTATGCTCTCGGCCCTTCAATTATTGTGAGCTAAAGAAAGAGAACAATGTTTTCATATCTTATAAGTCCAAGGGTTCACATAGGTGAATTCCAGTTCACAGATTCAGCCTGTCTGGTGGTTTCACAATTCTGCTGGATCGGCGAAGCGTGTTGCTTGGTGGGATGCAGGGGCTACTGATAGATGGGCCTGCGTGCTTGGACTCGGGGCTGCTGAGTACAGGTTCTGGTGAAGGGAGCGGATCCCTCGTTGAGGTGTCTGGCAAATCACCCGTCGTTGAGGTACCTGGCACATCAACCGAGGCTTGAATCTTAGTAGTTGGGCGGATGTGTCGCCGGTTACGGGTGAGGGTAGAACCACTCTGCATGTCAACAACATATGAGCGAGGATGCTCTGCTGCATCTTTGATTACACCTGGCTCCCATGTTTTGCTTAATGGATCAGAAACGCGCACTGGATTATCCGGATAAACTGGTGGAAGCGACTTTGCTGATCTGTCGTAATACATCTTCTGTTGGTCTTGCTTCATCTGAAGCCTGACGTTTATATCTCCGTCCGCAACAGGGTGCAACTTCAGGTTAGGGAAGGAAGGAAGGTTGGTCTGGTATACCCTTGAATTCAAAAGCTCAGCAGGCGATGGAAGATGGTGATCAAGAGGTGTCGTCCGCAGACACAACATGGCTAAGTGGGGGTCTGCACCTGACTCCTTGCACTTCTGCATAAGGTTCTTGACCGTTTGCACACTTCGTTCAATGAAGCCATTCGCCTGAGGGTAGTATGGGCTCGTGGTTGTGTGGGTGAATCCGTACTGCCGGCTGAAGTCTTGGAATGCAGCAGAAGTGAACTGTGTATCGTTGCCTGTTACAACCTTGCTGGGGATTCCCTGCTCCTCGAAGATTGATTTCAGATGAGCAATGGTGGTGTTTGACTGGATATTATTCAGTTTTCGGACAAGAGGAAACTTGCTATAATAATCACAGACAAGCAGGTATGCAGAATTGTTCCAAAAGAATAAGTCGGAACCGACGGTGTGCCAAGGCCGCTGCGGAACATCATGTGGATGAAGAGGCTCTTTCACGTTTGCACTCTGGTGGCGCTGACACAGGGCACATCCTTTAACCATCTCGTCGATATCTGCATTGATACTCGCCCAAAAGACGGATCCCTTCGCCCTCAATTTGCATTTTTCGGCGCCCTGGTGGGCATAATGTAGCTGCTCAAGCACCACTGGCTGAAGGGTCTTGGGAACAACAATTCGTGTCCCTTTTAGTACCAGTCCATCAGCAACGGTGAGTTCGTCTCTGTAATTCCAGTAGGGGTGCAGATGAGACGGCACTCAGCTCTCTTGTCCGGCCAACCCTGCATAATTCGTGCTCGCAAGGAGCTCAGTACGATGTCTTTGGCAGTTTCATCTCTGATCCTGGTTGGGCTTGCGTTAAGGTGCAGGTGCAGTTCATGCACTTGTACGTCAATGCCTGCGATTGTGCTACCTACACATGGGCTGATTCGCGACAGGGCGTCGGCCAGTGGTATCTTCTTTCCGGGAACATATCGTATTTCCGCATCGTACTTCTGTATACGGAGCATCATCCGGGAAATGCGTGGTGGGGCACTAGACAAATGCTTCTTAAATATCGCCTCTAGCGGTTTATGGTCAGTTTCCACAATAACATGCCGGCCATAGGCATAGTAGTGTAGCTTCTCCAGGCCGTGAACCACAGCAAGCATCTCTCTTTCGATGTTCGAGTATCGGGTTTCAGTTTCCGTTAACAGTTTGCTTCTGTACTCCACAGGGCCTTTATCCTGGATCAAAACTGCCCCAAGACCACGCTGCGATGCGTCCACTTGAATTACTACTGGTTTACTGCTGTCAAAATACTGGAGGGAACTGGGTGAGGTGACCAAACTCTTTATTTTCTCCAGGGCTGAGCTGTGCTCTGGTCCCCACCGAAACTCACTGCTTTTCTTTGTTAGGTCCCGCAGGCTTGCCGAGAGTGAAGCTAGGCTAGGCATGAAACGGCTGAGGAACTGCGTCATTCCCAGGAAGGTTTGGAGATCTCCTAGACTTTTCGAAGGGTCCATGTTGACAATGGCTTCGACTTTCTGTGGGTCTAGCTTAAGGCCATCAGCACTTATGACATGACCAAAGAATGGTATCTCTGTGCATCTGATCTTGCACTTGTCAGGGTTAAATCTCAGACCAGTTTCTCGCGCACGTGCCATAACAGCTTGAAGATTTCTATCGTGATCGCTTCCATCTTCCTTGTATCCGCACACAACAATATCATCTGCAATGCCAGTGACCCCAGGGAGGTCACTGAAAGTCTCATCGACCTTCTTCTGGAAGATGTCTTGTGCGCAAATCAAACCGAATGGGAGTCTTAGGAACCGGTACCTCCCATGTGGTGAATTGAAGGTAGTGACCATTGAGCTCTCGTGGTCCAACTGAATATTCCAATAGCCGCTACGAGCGTCAACTATCGAGAAAAACTTTGCACCATTCAGCTTTGGAAGCACTTCATCTAGTGTCGGGGTGCAGTGATGAGGGCGCTTGATGGCACGGTTTAGATCCTTTGGGTCAAGACATAATCTGAGGCTGCCATTACTCTTTGTGACACATACTAGTGAATTGACCCAGTCTGTGGGTTCATCCACTTTGGCTATGATTCCTTGGTCTACAAGCGAATCAAGTTCCTTTTTTAGAGGTTCGCGGAGGGCTTCGGGTACTCGTCGTGGCGGGTGCACTACAGGAGGGACATTGGGGTCCAAAGTGATGTGGAATTCACCTTTGAAGCATCCGATACCCTCGAAACAGTCTGGGTACTGTGAGAGTAACTTTGCCTTGGCTTCTGGATTCCCAGCGCGCTTTGAAGTGGAGCCTGGAGATGAAGGCGACTGCTTTTGAGTTGATATGCTACAGTGCAGAGTCACAAGATTCATGTCAGTGCAGGTTGGAAGCCCTAGGATGGTAGGTCCTCCAGCATTAACTACATGAAAAGGATACGACTTTGATCGGCCGTCATGTTCGAGGTTGAGGGTACATGTACCATAGTGTTGCACATTGTTACCACCAAATGCGGTGATAGTGGTAGTTGACGGTGTCAAACCGATAGGTGCTCCACTTGAATCGCAGGGCGAGTCAGGGCATAACTCCTTGAAGAGACTAACAGGAATGACATTTCCCTCTGCACCTGTGTCCACTTTGCACACCAAGGGTACACTGCGCTGCCCAAAACTAACTTGCACCTTGACCACTGCCTGTTTGTTGTTCGCTTCTAAGCCATCTACAGTTAAGGAGTCAAAATACAGTTGAGGTATATCTGGAGTGTTTCCTTCCTCTGTCACGGTGTGAACAGGTAGGCTTGAGCTGGGCTTGCTTCTGTCCTTGTTTGGACCATGGCTTTGTTTCCTTCTCGGAGGGTTCTTTACTTTGGCAGAACGGCAGACTTTTTTCCAGTGGTTTGGCTTGCCACAAGCCCTGCACTCACTTCCATATGCTGGGCATAGGGCTTTCTTGGACAGGTCATGCTGAGTTCCACAATTTCCACAGAGTTTTGATTGAACTTGTTTAGCGGGGTTCGAGGGTTTTCCCTTCTGTAGTGCATGTATTGCAGTGCTGCTCGTGTTTCCTCGGATATCTTGTAGTTGCTGGTTCGTTGCCTCCTGTGTCCTCGCAATATCTATGGCTTTGTCGAGGGTGAGCGTTGCATCTTGCTCAAGGAGTTTTGATTGAACATGAGCGCTTTTTGAGCCGAAAATCAAGGCGTCAATAATATGCTCGTCCGCGTTGGCAAACTTGCATTCATTCACGAGGACCCGAACTTTCTTGAGAAACGAATCGACGGTTTCATCCTTTTGCTGCTGGAGAGTACGAAGCTTGTACCTCGCCAGCCTGAAATTACTTTTAGGAGACACGTAGTTCTCGAATTTCGACCAATACGTATCGAGTTTCTTCTTCTCGTCGGCGGTGAGCGACCATGTAGATGCAAGCTCTATCCCTTCCTCTCCTGACCAAATTAGAAGGTAGCTAATCTTTTCCTCTTCGCTTTTGTCACTTAGCGGGCCTTTGAAGTACAGTTCAGCGAGTGCTTTGAACTTTTTCAGGGCTTGAGGCGCGTCGGAACTGTGCCAGTCCATTCGAGGAACAGGTAAGCCAGCAAGCTCCGCCATTTTGTAAATATGTATGTGGCGTGGCGATCGACGATCGGAGATCCAAAATGTGCCGTTGTGTACACCGTCCTGGTGTTCTAATTCACGAAGAAATCAGCACGAAAACATTGTACCAACGATCGCTTGTCTTGTCCTGACACCATGTAATGATACGGGTCGAGAGCGAACTCACTTGAGAGCACGATTATAGACTGAACACGCTTTATTACAAGAAACCTACAAGAATGAATAAATTTCACAAGCACATGAAATATATAACTATATGGTAACTGCGCATGTGCGGAGAAGCTGGAGACCGGAAGCGGAAGTCCAGTTACAAAACCTAAACTATGACACATTTCATAACCAGACAAAAAGCAATGCTTAATGTTTAAAATATGTTCAGCTAACATGAAGAATCCATTAGTATCTTTGCCTTTGTATCAATATTAAACATATTATTATTGCCCAACAAGAACTTATTAAGAGTGGCTGATCTCTTTATATAGCATATTCAAACTGAAGACAAACTGGCATTAAATTAAGAAAGCCAAACCCATCACATAAATGCAATGGATTGGAATGGAATGAAATGCGATGTAGTAGTGTTCTAGATAAAAAAAAAAGGGTCTCTAGTTAAAACCCGGTCAAGTGAACCAGGGTTGGTAACATTACCATACATATATACAGTGTAGGGGGCAGCTTACATATAGGGGCAAGTTCATGCATGCTGCCAGTTTAATGATAGTGCGCGGTTTTGCACAAGTTACTTGACATATAAGGGGTGAGGGTGAGTTGAAGGCTTGAGTTCTCGATCACTCAAAGATCAAAAAATAATTTTTGAGCAATTTTAATTGTGATCAATTAACAAAATATTGGAAGGATTCAAGTCCTGTTCAAGATGTAATATTGATATTGGCTGTATTTAATAATAAATAAATAAAAAATAAAAAAATAACTGGAGGTATGTGTGAACTCACCACCATATGTAAGGTGCTCCTATATGAAAGGGAACCTTGCATGACATTGCCTGCTGTCATGTACATGTAACTAGCAGTATGCATGAACTCACCCCCACATGTAAAGTAACTGGTGGTATGCATGAACTCGTCCCTATATGTAAGGCACCCTCATTCGTAAGAATAATATTAACCTTGAGCAACAACGTGCGCCTTCAAGTAACTGGTGGTACCCGTGAACTTGTCCCTATATACTGTATAAGGCACCCCTGTATGTAATGTGCCCCTTACAAGAAAGCTTGTTAACTTTATGTAACGCACAATTAAATGTAAGTCACCCCTCCATATAATGTGACCAGTTTTAATAATTATGTTAACATTTGTACATGTAGGCTTTCAAAAGGGATTTTGAGCCTCTAGTGCTCAATATATGAACAGTGCCCGAATATTTATGTTAGTTGCCCCAGAAAGATTGTTACCAGCCTGTCTGTTTCTAAATAAAATAATTGAGGTCAAGAAGTTCTAGTGTAAATTTCCATTTTATTTTTTGAATATTTTCACGCAATGCATCTTGCATAACTGGCAATATGCGTGAACTTGCCCCTACATGTAAGGTGCTCCTATATGAAATGTAATGTTACCAATGCTAGGAGATAAGGCTGGCCACCTGACATGACTAATTAGTGAAAAACCACTGACAATTTGGTGAGGTCCATGTTTGTTGACCTGTTGCTATTCCTAATTGACTCCTCACTATTTAAACGTAACTAAAACCCTTCACTGAACTGCACTGCGCTGTGCTGTTCTGCACTTCACTTCACTGGCTGTAGGTGCTTGCTGTAAAGTTTGAACTGACTATGGAAATGAATGTAATTTTTATGGCTTATGCTTGATTGCCTTGTAGATCAAAAATCACAATACACCTTTATTGTATCAGCTAAACAACGATTGTACATTTTGAAATATTAGTAGGCATGGCTGAAAACCAAGGGAAATGTTACAAAACCCATTCACTCTGCCTTTGTGGTTCACTGGGCTTTATACAATCTTATTAGATAATTAATGTAATTACTGTTCTATTGCAGGACGTTTCAAACCTACCGTTGCTTTTTTGTTCGAAAGTAAGTAGATTTTGCTCTT
This sequence comes from Dendrophyllia cribrosa, assembly GCA_024195265.1. Classification (NCBI taxonomy): domain Eukaryota; kingdom Metazoa; phylum Cnidaria; class Anthozoa; order Scleractinia; family Dendrophylliidae; genus Dendrophyllia; species Dendrophyllia cribrosa. The sequence continues at coordinate 40,219,573 of JAJLRJ010000004.1, forward strand.
TGATAAGGTGGATTTGTTAAGCCGCAAAATGTAACAACTGACGCAAAATGTAACATTAATGCGAAATGTAACAACTTTTGACGCAAAATGTAACATTAACCCGAAATGTAACAACTTTTGACACAAAATGTTACAATTTCTTTAACGCGAAATGTAACAACTTTTTACTGCAAAGTGTAACAATGCCTTTAACGCAAAATGTAACAACACCTTTAACGCAAAATATAACAACACTAAATATAAAAACCTTTTCAATAAATATTGACTACATTACTATTTCACAGTGTGAAAACAGGTTTTTTCGGCACTATGGACAATTCTCTTTTGACTAGGGTTGGCTTGTCAACCTGGGGGAACACTCGGATCTGGGGATCCGGGATCTCTCACGGCTTACAGTAGATAATATCACCTAGATGAATAGAACAGGCAGACGTTTGGTCCAACGTAGTTTATAATACAGGCAGTCCAGAATCTCACCAAAGAATATTTTACAATACTCTCAGTTCAAGGCTAAGCCAATGGTCAGTGGTAGGTCGCTGACCAAGAAGACTGAGGACTCGGTTTAGATTGGATTGATAGATATATGAAAGTTAAAAAAAAAATTGTGCACCGTAAATCATCCCCGACTGCAAAAGATCCCCAAAATACACCGTAAGTGATCCCAAACCGCAAAATTAATGATCTCCAAAATGGACCGCAAGTGATCCCCTTCGAAAATCAGAATGGAGTGGAGTTTTCGCACGGAATGATTGATGAATATTATTTTAAAACAGTATAAAAACGCATCAATCAATGGTCAGTATAATTTTATTTAACTGTACTGCTACGTTCAGCGAGATCTCTTTCGCCACCCTTCATTTACGTTCTGCATATTCATTCTTTTTCTATAAAGAGTAAAATAGAAACACAGGCAACACAGTGTCTTGAAACACGAAGCCTGGTATGAGATTGCTGCAACAAAACATCACTGTAAGGGGAGTTAAATTGAAAGCCACAAGACTGAAAAAACTGAAAATGGCTGCATGTACCAAAGTAGCAAATTAAGTTGGATTCATTTTTGGGATATAAAATTAACTTTTACATGTCGGCCAGAAATTAAGGCATGATATAAAAAAGTTGTCGCCCACATTTTCCTTCAAAATTCTTAATTGGACCGTTTTAATGGAATTACGCTAAATCATGAAAACGTTTTATAATTTAACTCAATCCCCACTTGTTTTGTTCAGTATACTAAGCAGTTCTAAGCAACTTTTCGAAGTCATGCGACTTATAACATCTAGGACATGTTGTGTAAGTTTGTTTATTGTCTTTTTTTTAAAAGGTATTTATAGGTCAGTGTGATGAGAAACGGGCGGACGGACACGAACAGTTTTTTAAAAGTTGATGATGTATTATGTATGTATGGCGCAACGCTAAAACCTTTCAACTCAGTAATACCGTATTGGAAGACTTCAGAATTAAATTTTTGATCTTATCGTGTGACCAGTAAGCCAGTAAGGTTACGCAATTAGACTAAAAGGTGTTGCTTGTTTTGATAAGAGGGCAAATGTGTCCAAATTTCCTTGTTTGTATTTCAAGATCAGAGTTGTTACATTTTGCGTTAAAGGCATTGTTACATTTTGCGGTAAAAAGTTGTTACATTTCGCGTTAAAGAAATTGTTACATTTTGCGTCAAAAGTTGTTACATTTCGGGTTAATGTTACATTTTGTGTAAGTTGTTACATTTTGCGGCGTAACAGGATTATCAATGTTTTTGTGGAGGCTGTGATGTGGATCAGTGTCCACTCAGGCCATTTAGGTAGATGATGATAATAACAATGAGATTAGTACTAATCATAGTTAACTGAGAGAGGAATTGCTAGCCAGCGGTCTTCGCCCAGCGACTCAAGCTCCGGTCAGCTGCCACACATGCATGATAGCTTGCTTGCTTGCCTCGTGGTCTGCCATTTCTCAGCTTGCTTGCCTTCCACTTGCCTGCTCAATTGCCCCACTCCTCCCACCTCTGATTTGGGGGGCTCTGGATCATCGTCTGTATTTATTTTCCACTGTGATAGCAGTGTGACAGGTGCCGGGGGTAGACCCGTGGCTTGGTTGCCATGGTTACCTCTTTAGCTGCATGTTGCTTGCCCTAGCTGGTTCATTGCATTGCCTTTGCATATATGGCACCTACCCTCCATTCAATGGATAGACTAAATAAATAATAATAATAATAATAATAATAATAATAATGGCTTTTATTGCACAAGATGAAATACATATCCCATGTAACAAATGAAGCAAACTTGCACTAGAAAAAATAAGATACAGTGCAGCTCAGAAATAAGGGACCACAAAAACGCGCTTCAAATGCGTTAGTTAGAAATGCGTTAACGCGAGTGCGTTAATCTAATGCGCTTCAAAAGCGCGCTTGTAGCAGAGCTCATTAGTATGTATGAGCTAGCTCATTGTTGTCTGTTTATTGTTGCCTTTGATGGCTTATGGTCTAAACAATGTCCACATGTAAAAATATACAGTTGTTTTCATCCCGCTTTTTTGACGGTGGACGTGACATGTCGGACGCATCGCTAGTTTAATTTCGCTCGCTGCAAAATAGACCTCAGAATCGCTGGATCTTCTACGAAAGAGCATTTCACCGTTTCAAGAACTTTTCTAACCAAAGATGTGCGAATTCCAATGCTTTTTCTCGCGAACTGTGTAAGTTCGCTTGAAGTTTACGGATAGAAACAACAGAGGCGACATGACACGTCGCTAGAAATCTTTGAAGTTTCGCTCGCCAAAAAATAATGTTAAAATAGTTGGCGCGTCGAAATAAATGCCATCATGAGATGGATCTTCATCGAAAGACCATTACGCCGTTTTAAGCACTTTCTTGGACCTTGTAGAACCAGAGATATCATGTTTTAAACAACAAGAAATCATTGACATGACCGCAAGCGGCGAGATCAAGTTACTTTCGCTCCGCTTATCACGTCGCTAAAATCTTTAAAGATTCGTTCGAAAAAAAAAGATCTTAAAATGTTGGCGCTTCGAAATAAATGCCATCACGAGTCAGACATTCATCGAAAGAACATTTTTCCGTTTTAAGCACTTTCTTGCTCCTTGTAGAACCAGAGATATCATCATTGACATGGCGAAAATATTGATCCCGCCGCTCGTGGTCACGTGTCAATATTTACATTTGTGAGCGGTCAGCTCCAAACAGTGCATAAAAGAAGCGAACGCAAGTTTCGCGAAAGAAATGTGTATTAAAGATTTTCTCTCGCTTTTCAAGTCAATTATCTCGAAATAAAGCGACTTTTTTCATCAGCGAACGGAGCGAGTTCCTGTTTTGCTGCGACGAAAGCTTTTCAACAGTCTGTGATGATATAAATGTGCACGTGCATTTGGCGCCGGGATTTCGCACCATGCAGTTTAACAACGTATACTCCTGGAGCGAAAATAAACTTGAGATCACACTTGAGCGCTAGTATTTGGAGTGTTGAAATTTCTTGTGGATAAAACAGATGAAAAGCTTTTCATGGAATGATTGAGGACATTGAGCAATGTTTATAATATTCGACGCGTAAGGAGTTTCGTCGCCGGCACTTTCACGTCTTCCACGGGATCTATGCAAATGTACACATGCGCTTGACACCGCGAGAGAACGTTTGCTATATTTTGCTTCATTTCATTCACTGTCGTCGCCAACCTCCGTTTTTAACATTTGTGCTTCTTCCAAGGTTTTTGTTTTTAATGGCAAGAATAGTTGTGCAAGCTGTTTGTAAGGACAAGTACGCGAGTTTCGATTGGATTCAATTTCGCTTGCAAATCGAAAGTTCCATGGTTGTTTTGATTCAATTTCATTCATGGCGGCCGCTAGTATGCATTTGTTTTAGTGGCGTTTTGATAGCAGAACTTGTCTTTTGTTCAGGGAAATTTAGGAAAACAATGCCACATAAAGCAAAACTATGGCAATGAATAACAAAAGCGAAAGCGCGCTTTATAAACGCGCTTCCAAACGCGCTTTTTGTAACGCGTTAACGCGAAAAACGTGCGTGTGGTTTGCGTGTGCGTTGGGCGCTTATTTCTGAGCTGCACTGTAAGATAAAAGATAGATAAAATAAAAATTTATTTTAAGGAAGTCAACCCTATAGCTAACCTATAATTATTTAAACCCAGTTAGTAAGAAAGCTAAAAAGTTTGCGGGGTCGTGTAAGGATATCTACATTTGCATAATTTGTCAATATGAGGTAAATAGATAAAAGTTTATTTCCAAGCAAATTGAACAAGCTAAGGTGGCTCACCGGTACCTTCCCTGCTCTGGTTTCCACTTATATCCAGGATTGCATGCACGTACTGTTTAACAAATACTTTGACAGACTCATTTATCAATTTCATATTTCTTCATATATGAGAGAATTATGTGTGTTATGGTGAACTTTTATACACTGTAGATGAGGACACTTTGTGATGCCTATCATGGAGTAGCGTGCCCCCCTCTGCGTGCAATCCTGGACATTACTCCTGGTTTCCATAGCATTAACCAGAAGCATCACTACTCCCCCTGGATGGGATGCTACAATGTAGTCCATCGCAGGGTTACCCTTCCAGCATTTTGTTAGGTACACCTGGGCTGAGTTGTTCAAAAGCTGGTTAACATTAAGACGGGGATAAATGATAATGTATTACAAAATCTTTGAGTTTACTTGACTGTTGGTCAAGGCTGATGTACAACTAAAGTCTAAAAGCATCCTAACCAGAACTTTGAGGTTGTTGGGCTTTCAGTAAACCAATCAATTATGTTTGATTTTTCAATCGATAACAAGTCAAACATAAATGTGAAAACATTTGTGGATATTTTATGGAATGTCGCAGTTTGTAAATGAATATCCAAGCATGATGATGCCAAGCTGTCTATTGGGAAATTTTGTTTCATTAAATTGAACGCAAAGTTACAAAACATGTGGTATACATCTGGTCAAAAGTTGTATATTTAGAGAAAAAGTTGTATGTGTTAGGTCAAAAGCTGAATCAGTGCGACGTTACTTCTGTTCCATAGCTATATGAATATATGTGATGTATGTGATCCTCCATTTTCTTTGGCAGAGTCTGATATGGACGATCAGGATGACGAATGTAAGTATTGAGTAAGAATGAACATAATACACTTAAGCACTAGCATCTGGCAGTAGTAAGGTTAAGGTGGCTCGACTGGGTTTTTGAGTGACGATACCCTTTAACTTTAAGAAACTTGCCGTGTACCACCATAAACGATCCAACGGAAAATCGATTGCCACAGCTGTACTAGAGAAAGGTTAAGTAACAATCCGTGTAAGAAGTAGGCAATTCTCTATTGTTCCGCGGCATTTCGCTTTCCCTACATAAGAATGTTTAGATTTTCGTACTGAGAATACGTCAACCTATGGACAACATGGTTTTGAAATAAAATTTACTGAAACTTTATTTTAAAGCGATGTTTCTTTTGTGTTACAAGATTTCATCCAATCGTGAGACTCCAAAACAATGGCCAAGAAAGACTTCTAATTTTCCATGTTCCCCACATAGAATTTTTGTTGCATTAAAAATCACAATAGTTTTCACTAAAAGGGAATCAATTAGTAAACTAGAGAAAAATAAATGCGCTGCCTGATGAAGTTATGGTAGATTTTCATGTTTTAGCCAATGAGATGGACGGTTTCAACAATAGCACAATTCACACCTTTCTGCATTCCGTGCATTTGGCGTGCCTACTTCTTACGTGGAACATTACTTAAAGTTTCAGATGAGGTAAGTTTTATCAAAATCGGAGTTGCCATAGCAACGTTATGACGTCACCACCTGTTTTACATAATACCGAATTACTTGTAATAAAGAGATAATTTTGGAAAATGCTCTCTGGATCTTCGACCTGACGTACTTGTCCCAACGTCTGCAAAATTTTAAGAATTTCTATGGAAGCGTTTTTGAGAAAATTTCGAGTGAAGTTTTAAGGTGTTTAAATATAACCAAAAACAAAACAATTTTGAAATATTATTTAAAATTCAACAAGGCTTGATGAAATGAATTTTATACCATCCAAATACCTTGAGTGAAAATCTCAAGGAAATCGTTCCGGACCGTTTGGATTTCAGATATATTGGCTTGAATATGACCTGGCCTGGAGTGTTATTTCGCTTTTATATCAAAAATTGACCTTACACTTATTAAAATTGTCACGATTTAAAAATCGAATGATGAATTTTTTTAAAACTTAGTCCTCATGAAGATTAATGTTTAATACAATCTCCAAGTTTCAAATTCATTGAAACATTCTAAGGCTGTCAATTTTAAGCGCCAACTCAGGAAAATATTAAGCTGATTTTCGCGCTAGTGGTTTGTTGCTCTCATTATGCGTCCCATTGTCTCGAATCGCCATGTAATTGTAAATTTCATTGCATAATGAATTCATGTTTTGAGTAAGATTACACTCAAGAACTAGCATCTGGCAGTTTCTTGGCGATCATTCTTTCTCTGCCCTCCTCGTGACTGTTATTATTTTGTCTCTGTAGTAACTAGTGATAACTATTTAAGGAGTTGTGTGCCCAAGTGACATAATGTATCCCATTTGTTGACGATGTTACTGTACAGGGACCGGATTCACGAAGCCCTCCTAAGTTGAGACATATCCTAAGTATTGTTTCTTAACAATAGCCTACTGTTGGAATGACAATATTATTTTTCAGGTCCTTTTTTTTTTTCCTTTTTCTCATTCCGACATCTAAAGCAGGTTTAAATGCCCTTACAGTTAGTGTCTGGGGCAGAGAGATTGCAAAGGCAGCTTCTTGTGTTTTTATGTTTGTTTGTTGTGTTAAGTCTTGTTTTTTGTCCAATTGGGAGTAACACCCTCGCTATTTTTAATACCAAAATTAAGCAATTAAGTTGTCTTAAATACTATATAAACAAATACTACTTTCATTTACGGGTGAAACTCAAGTGAATAATGTTGACTTTAAATTAATCTCGTTAAACGCTCGCGGGATTCGCGACTTAAGCAAAAGAAGAGCCATCTTTTCCTGGATTAATAAACAAAAAGCGGATATTGCTTTTTTACAAGAAACTTATAGCACTCCGGATGTTGTTGATCAATGGAGATTTCAATGGCCAGGAAAAATATATTATTCACATGGAACAAACCACAGCAAAGGTGTTATCATCTTAATTAGCAACAACATACAATTCGAACTGAAGGCTGAAATTCATGATACGGACAGTCGGTATGTGTTGATTGATGCACTAGTTCAAGATTCGCCATTTTTGTTTTTAAATATCTATGCCCCAAACAATATATCGGAGCAGAGCACCTTTGTTTCGAGTATGTTGACAGTCCTTGACGAGTACAACTTTGACTCTAGCAGTCAGCTTATTATTGGAGGAGATTTTAACGTGCATTTGGACGCAGAGTTGGATAACTCAGGGGGTAGAATATGTTAAAAACATAGAAGAGTTAAAATTTTCGTATGACCTTATTGATATCTGGCGTGTTAGAAATCCTGATAAAAAACAATACACCTGGAGACAGAAACGGCCCATAGTGCAACGTTGTCTAGATTTTTGGTTAATTAGTGATTGTCTGCAAGATTTTGTAGAACATACCGATATTATACCTTCCGTCAAGTCCGATCACTCTGCTATTACTCTAAAAATAAACAGTATTGATGAACATGTTTGTGGTCATTCACACTGGTACTTTAACTCCAGTTTAATAGATGATGAAAATTATGTGAGAATAGGCTGAAAGAAAGCGAAAAATTATGCGCGACAGATCCTACGGAAAAAAATATCGAAGATTTCCAAAGGCAACAACTTGAATATGACTCTCTGTTTGATTATATTACCCAAGGAAACATCATACGCTCCAGGGCTACATGGTATGAAAAAGGAGAAAAGAATAATATTTTTTAAACCTTGAAAATATGAGGAAAACAAAGAATTGTATACGGAAAATATTTAATAGTGATGAACAGTTGGTCATAGACATTAAAGGTATCATGACTGAATTGAAAAACTTTTATGAAGATCTTTATCAAAACAAAGATGCAAGCATTGGTGAAGAGGTAGCTGATGACATTAAAAACTTCACTCAAAACCTTAGTATACCAAAATTATCAGAGAACCTACAAACTCTTTGTGAGGGGCAATTATCATATCAAGAGTGTTACAATGCTTTACAAACTTTTAAAAACAATAAATCTCCAGGAAACGATGGCCTGACAGCAGAATTTTATAAAACATTTTGGCCTATTCTGGGTAATCTTCTTGTAGATTCCCTAAATACCTCTCACATACAAGGAAAACTTTCTAATTCACAACGGCAAGCAATAATAAGACTAATAGAGAAGAAAGATAAAGATAGAAGATATATAGAGAACTGGAGACCAATATCATTACTGAATGTGGATTATAAAATTGGATCTAAAGCATTAGCCCTAAGATTAGAGAAAGTTCTACCGAACATCATTCACGAGAACCAATGTGCCTATGTTAAAGACAGAACTATCTTTGATGCGGTGAGATCAATTAACGATGTTATGGAATACACCAAACAGCAAAATACTCCTGGATTGATGACCACTTTCGATTTTAAAAAAGCCTTTGATTCGATAAGCTGGCAGTTTCTGTTTCAAACATTGAAAGTTTTTAATTTTGGTAATTCGTTTGTGAGATGGGTGGAAGTTCTTTATTCTGATATCTCCAGCTGTGTTATGAACAATGGGTTTGCTTCAGAAATCTTTCAAATTAGGCGAGGTGTCCGGCAAGGTGACCCGCTGTCGCCGTATCTCTTTATTATTACTCTTGAAATTGTAAATATTGCCATACGTGATAATAAAGAAATTGAAGGAATCCAAGTGGGAAAAAGTAATATAAAACTTAATGTCTTTGCCGATGATCTCACCACGTTTGTAAAAAATGTTAAATCATTTCGCTCATTATCTATACTGTTGAAAAAGTTTGGAAATGTTTCTGGTCTAAAATTAAATGAAGAAAAAACTGAGGCCTATTGGTTAGGTAGTTTACACCAGTCATGTGATGATATAGGAATAGAAAAGATCAATAAGCCAATGAAAATATTGGGAATTTACTTTACCTATGACTGGAAAAAGTACCAAGAACTTAATTTTGAGAATATTATAAAGTCAATAAATAAATCTCTAAATGCATGGAAGTGGAGAAATCTAACCTTAATTGGCAGAATTCAAATTATTAAATCTTTTGCAATCCCTAAATTCATGTTCCGAGCAGCACAAATTCCGCTTACGAAAGACATTATTAAGGAAGTTAATACCGCCTTATTTAGCTTTATATGGAGAGGGAAAGACAAAATTAAACGATTAAGTTTAATTAGTAATTATAAGAAAGGCGGAATGAGAATGCCACATATCGATACCCTTGTTTAAACACAAAGGATCGTGTGTCTGAAAAAATATTACGATGGGAACAGTAGCTCTTGGAAACACTTCCTAAACTATTATCTCAAAGATGTTGGAGGTCCTTTTCTTTGCGTCGACGAAGGAGACGCTTCCTAATCTTGTCGGCTAGGCGGAACGAATCGAGAAAAGTGTCGGTACCAAATCTGCGCCATCTTGAAACGTCACAATAGTATCCAGCATGCTTAGCGCGTCGTCTAACCTAAGCGGAACGAATCGAGAAAAGTGTCGGTACCAAATCTGCGCCATCTTGAAACGTCACAATAGTATTCAGCATGCTTAGCGCGTCGTCTAGCCTAAGCGGAACGAATCGAGAAAAGTGTCGGTACCAAATCTGCGCCATATTGAAACGTCACAATAGTATCCAGCATTCCCAGCGCGTGGAAATCAGGCATTATCCTGGGGAGCTGGGGTTCCGAAATGTCTCACGTGAATAATCTATTTGTCTTGATTTAGTTTCGGATATTTTCCCGATTTTGGAATCGTACGGCTCAATATTTCAATGCCTAGTAAAAGAACGCAGTGGAAAAATTGGACGAAGGTTCTTCTCCGGACCAAGTAAGTTGTTGGGTCTCTTTGGAATCAAGCAAGAAGTTACAGATTTCCCTCGCTACCGTTCTGGTATGTTTTGAATGTTCTATCTTGATTTTGTTGTGGTTCTCTGCCTGATTTGGGAAGCTTTCACCTAAATACCGACGTCGTTCTTCGCGATGTTCTACGGTACGGTGCAATTCGCTTGTCTTGTAGCAATAATTCACTGACCGGCCGCGCCAGGCGAACGCAGATTAACTTTACAGTGCTCGAAATTGCGCCTGTATATATCGGGCGCATTTGCGACTAAAGATTTAGCAGTTTTGTGACTAAAATTTGTCTAGCTAATAAAGGAATTATATTCAACAGTCTTGTGTCTTACTTGTAGCTGTAATTTTATCCGAAAAATCCTGCGAAATTCACGTTGAATGTTGCGTGACTTTAATAAACGTCGATTTCATGCTCCATTAAGCCGTGTCCAAGAACAGGCTTTCTCAGAAATTTCTCATTTCCGGTTAGTACATGTACTGAAGAGTATGATTTCAGAATCGGAGAAACAACCGAAATGAAATCAAGACAAATATACTATTTATATGTCAGCACGGCAGGATTTTGCCTGATTCCACGGCGATAGCGTGAATTTGTTTGATGACGGCCCGACGTTTTTGCCTGCGTGACATATCTCGCGACATAGCCCATTTAAACAGTGGCTGAATTAATTCATGAAACTGAGGTACTAGGTCAAGACGAGGTGCCACGGGATAAGGAGACGCACTATAATCTATGATTACTACTAGTTTAAAATGTAATTATGACACAGCATCATTATCGAAAAATATACCTATATTCTACAAGGAATGCCTTCACGAGTGGGAAAACTATCGGCAGAAGCAAATTTCCTCCTCGTCGGATGTTCTTGAACAAATAATTTGGAACAACAAATTCATTAAAATAGGCGGACAATCCTTATATAGGAATAAACTTGTAAGAAAAGGTATTGTAAAAGTGAGGGATATTGTAACCAGTGGGGGTAAGTTGAAGTCATGGAGCACACTGGTAAACAAAAACATCACAAACTCTGAATACTTTCTTTTAATGAGTATTTTCGATACTATTCCCGTGGATTGGAAAAACCTCTTAAGAGAGGAGTTGTCCGTTCAAGGCTCATCAAGTGATAACGATACAAGAACTACTTTTCCCAGCGTATCTAAAACTATTTATTGGGAACTCATCAAGAGAATCGAGATTGCTCCAACTGCTAAGTACAAATATGAAATTCTATATCCAACACTTGATCTAGCATGGGAAGATATCTACCTACTTCCTAGAAGTACAACCCTAGACTCTAAAGCTAGAGAATTCCAATACAAATTGCTTAATAGAATTATGTATACAAACAAGATCTTATATAAAATGGGAAAGGTGGCATCACCCATGTGTTCCTTTTGTGGCAAGTCTGACGAATCCCTAGAGCATTTATTTATTCACTGTGAAATCACTTGGAACTTTTGGCTATCAGTAAGAAACTGGTTGGAAGGGCATGATACATCTCTGCAAAACTTAGTGCTGTTGACATAACATTTGGGTTTGTTAAAAAAGAATACATATTGATCAATCATATCATTCTTCTCTCTAAACAAATAATTTATCAGTGTCGTTGTTTAAATATAAAACCGTCGCTAACATTATTGCTAGCCAAAATAAGGTATACTTATAAATTAGAGTCCCTGATAGCCAAAGGTCAAAATTCTTTAGATATTCATAACAAAAAATGGCAACTGTTGCTTTCTATAATTTAGATTGAAGTACCGTATACTCCCTGTATCTTGTTTATTTTGTTTAATTAATTTGTAGGTGTTTTAGTTTATATAATGTAAGTAATGTAAATGAGTGAATGAGTGTAAAGCCTGGTTCCCACTAGTGAAATAAGCATAAGCGCAAGCATAAGCATAAGATAACGCTAGTGGGAACCAGCGTGAAATAAGCATAAGCGTAAGCACAAGAAAAAGGAACATTTTCCTTTTTCTTACGACTGCGCTTATGCTTAATTCGCTTGTGTTGTGCTTATTTCACAAGTGGGAACCGGCGTGAAATAAGCATAAGCATAAGCACAAGAAATCAACCAATCAGAATGACATTTTGTAGCAGTCCCATTTTCAAATCCTAGCACACTGGTCTACCTGGCCGACCAGTTATGTCAATATGTTCATCAATATTCAATAGTGTATCTACAAACTACTGTGTGAATTCGTATGTGATTTAAATGCTCACAAATTAGACTAAATTAACCGATTTCAACCAAACTTAACTTATACAGTAAGCATGGGTTACTGTCTTATTAATATGAATGATACTACAAGGTCACAATTGAGTCTAATGTTGTGTTTTTTTGACTTTTTCAATAAAAATCAGTGTTAGGAAAATGCCAAAGAAAACCAGCTATGATCTTCAGCTCCAATTCAGCTATGCATTTTTTTTTATATTTTTTCTATATTTTAAAGCAAAAAACCCAGACGTTCTGTCCCTAACAGATACACGCTTTTTTTCCCGAAAAATCGAAGTACCTTTTGGAAAACCTCAAGGTGTCAGCCAGTCAACAAAAAACAAAACCACAGACGTTGTCCCTTCCCTTGCCGATACAAATCCTTATATTTCGAAGAAACATATACCACCCAAAAGATTATTACATTTTGCGTCGAAAGTTATTACATAAATTTGTGCGTTACTGTTACATATGGTGGCGTAACATAGATCACCCTTGCGCTTCCAAGTTCTACCTTCTCCCGAAAATTCCTAAGTCAGGGAACCCCGGGAGGCCTGTTGTATCTGCTTGTAACTGCACTATTGAGCCCTTAGCTACTTACCTCAATATGATTACTTCTCCTTTGGTGCATGGTTTACCTAGGTACGGACACTAATCACGTGCTAGACATTGTACAATCCTTTCGCTATCCCAGCTGTAGTTCTTATCGCTTCGTTTTCACAATGGACATCAAATCACTGTATACACCGAATGCAAATATGGCGGCCGATTTATTATTCTTTTATGTGTATGTAAATTATCCTGACTAGCCTCGTTTTAGAGTAAACATTCTTTTGAACTTTGCACATGCTAACGAGGCCAGTCAGGATAATTTACATACACATAAAAGAATAATAAATCGGCAGCCATATTCGCATTCGGTGTATATAGTGATACCCAGCAACGATGGCTTTGTAGCTCTACAAAGTTTTTTAAACAAGCGGTCGCTGCCAGTGGGAACTGTTTACTTGGGTGTATCAAGGATCTACATGTATGACCAAGAGTGTAGTTTGACAGTCAAGTGCACATTCGCTATAAACAGAACATTAATTTTTTCTGTTTTCTGTTAGGTGAGGAGAACGATTTTGAAGAAGGTATGTTACTGTACGTGGTCTGTAAAACTCATTCATATGTAAATATTTGAATTATTGTACTATGAATCTGGTTGTTAACCATTTGCAACCACAGTGAGTTGACTATGTCCAATACTATCGCACTGATAGACTGTTGTTTGCGCTTGACGGTCGGTACTGTTTGCACAAACCGTCACTCTTGCTTCTGGACCATCACATGCAATCAACGGTCCGTACGTTTCGCACGGACTCATTTTTGCATGACGTTCCAAAAACAGAGTGTGAAACTTATCATGTAAGCGAGCGGTAAAGTTCAGTAAGTGGTCCATACGTTATATAAGTACCACCATTCTGGTTTACCGGCCGTCTTATTGATTCACGGTCTAAAAGTAGATTTATTATATCTCTCAGTTAGTATGCGCTATGATTAGTCAATTTTCCGGTCCGTATTTTACAGTACGGCCCACAAAATTTAAGAAACCCAGCATCGGCCTAACATCCGTTGACAAAAGTTGTTTTTGTTGTTTTTGTTGTTTTTTTACCGCCTCCTGGTTAGCTCAGTTGATAGAGCACCGGTCTGCAGAGCGGGAGGTCTCGGGTTCGAACCCCGGCCGGACCAACACTCAGGGTCTTAAAATAATTGAGGATGAAGGTGCTGCCTTTGCTATGACATCGTGGCTCGGATGACCACGTAGAAATGGCGGTCCCGTCTCCCATAGGGACGTAAAAGAACCACTGAGGACGTACATACCCTGGCTGTGACCACCCTCAGTGTCATACTTGTTCATGGGTGGGTGGGGGAGATGAGATCAACAATGGACCGATAGCGGCTGCCTGTGGCGCCTTCATAAGCTGACGTCCGATCTCATTCTCATAAGTGTATGTTCTGATTGATTGTGAAGCGCATTTGAATATGTATATCGAATTTGCGCTATATAAATGTATGTATGTATTATTATTATTATTATTATTATTATTGTTGTTGTTTTCTACAGTAAAAATTATCGTGAGGAAACGATCAGAGCTAACGGATCAACATGTCCGGTTAGAAAAGCTCCCTTCAATGAAATTTGCTTTCAATTTCACAGAAAAAAAAATAAGTCGCGAATCAAAAAGCATTGACAATTATCTTGAGCACATGACTATTTTTGTAAAAGCTCGAATAAATCGAGTTAAATTAGCGGGAAGCAAACAAAATGTTTTGCTGCCCCGGTGGCTAAGCGAGGAAACATTGTGTCGGAAACAAAGGGTCACGCATGCGCATTGTTGTACGCTCGCCGGTCCGCTCGCTAGGAAACATTTTTAGTGAGCAGTACTGGAAACTAGTCAACATTGCTTTCATGATGGCTAAACTGGGAAACATGTTTCGGAAGCAAAATTTGTGTCCGGGAAGCAAAAATGTTTTTGACCTGAGACAAAAACATTTTCTTGTTTCCAAGCAGCAACATATGTTTCCAGCGCGGCTAAACTGGGAAACATTTGCCTCCGCGACAATGTTTCCGCAACAATGTTTCCTAGTTTAGCCAGGCCTTAAAGTTGCAAAAGAAACTTGAAACGGCTTCCATCGGCAAATTGTATGATATATTTTTATCAAGTTCGAAACTTAATTTATCGCTTGTGGCAGGGGCTCTTACAAAAACGAACTTGAAGTTGCAGCATAACGCTTAAAGTGTACCTTCATTCCTCAGCGAAATTTTTGTCCTTCCCGTGGATTCCATGAAAACAGTTTCAGCGTATTCACACTGAAGTCCATTCTTGCTGCAGCTCACGCTGAAAATTTTCAGTTGCAATACTAAAGCACAACTAAAGCGAAAAACAACTTGCACTATTTGATGAGAAGATATTTTCATCGTCCTTTTTGAAGTTTGAGACCTTCCTCGTTCACCGCTGTAGACCGAAACGCTGCCACATTTTCCAGTTTGACAAACACGTTTGTTTTGGCGATTTTATAGTAGAGTTTCGTTATACTTCTTTTCCTGACTTATCCTCGCCAGCAACTAAGCATTCTTTTCAAAGAAAACTACCTTGTGTTCGGTAGGACGACGGAAATCAGACACATGGAGGAATAAATTAACTAGTTCATAAAGTTATCATTCAAGAGCCACGCAAGTTCACGCGGAATCGAGGAACGATCAAACTATTTTTGACAGCTACTAAAAAATGAAGCGATCCATCTTTTGACTTGAAAGGTTTTCCTTTATCTTCGATTTAGAGATATAATACATATCTTACTAACCTCGTTTTTCTCGTTCCGTACTGTAAGTTACACCTTATTCTGAAGCATATGTTTTGTGACTGTAGCTTTGTAATTTAAACAAATGACAAATATAAGTTGGATTAGGCCTCGTTAATACACACAGTGCAATACACTAAGTCGGTTTACGTGAGTCGCAGTGTTTCCGTGAAACAAACCTTGGATGAAGTCCACAATACGCTTTAAGTTTAAAACTCAAACAAGTTAACAAAGCAAGCATGACTATGCTTTGTTTTTTAAGCGCCTGACCGCAAAACATGACGTTTTAAAGCCGAAGTGAAGACAGGCTAAACCAGTGTATACGTGAAGTCGAAGACATAGCGCGACCCACGCACCTCAGGGTGCAAAGAAAATCACTAAGCCACTAATAGGGCCTCACTTTTATCCTCATTATTTCTGTGTGCTGCCGTCGCCCCTGATGAGAGTTCCGAGTGTTGAGATAATCCAAGTTTGAGTAATTTAATTAAGATACATTATTACTATTTATGTTCATTACCGGAGTTTATTAAGCATTGGTCACATGGCGATGATAGTTGAAACTTGCACTCTCGTTTGACTACGAACTATTATGTAGTATCATCGACTATCATTAACTATCATTCACTTTTGCCTGATTAAATTATTCATGAAAGTCGATGATAGCTTGTACCATTTCACCACGCGCTCATGATAGTTGTTGATAGCTAGCCTGCGTAACAAGCGTTCCCGTACGAACGAATTTTTCCGCATTCTGGCCGCGCGAAAATTGGGGCGAGAGCAAAAAATCGGAGGCAGGCAAACCCCACAATTTTGAAGAACCCGTTGGCCCAACAACGGAGCGTCTGATTGGAGCGGCGTGATAGCCTTGATTGACATTGAATTGGCGTTGAATTCCGGCAAGCTCCAAGTGGCGTGTCGTTTGTGGGAAGATCTATTAATTTGCATTTGTCTGATTTGTGGACCGATTCGAGTTTTATTTTGGTCACAGCAAAATATAAGATGAAATGAAGCTGAATGATTAGTGCTCGTACCACAGAAAAGTCAGAAAATAGCGAGGAAAGCGAAGATCGATTTTGAACTAGAAATAATATAACCGTAAACAAAACACAGCAGTACAGTCGCGTTGAGCTGAGTAGCTGTTGTGTTATATTTTATTAGCGGGATTTATTTCACCGGCTCTGTTAACCGGTGGTGGATTCAATAAGTCAAAGCAAGCAAATATACGGATATGTCTTTTAATTTAAGTCGGCATTGTTTTGAAATGGCGAGAAGGTTTATTGATTCAATGAATCTTTTCAACCGTTTACGAAGCGTTTTATTTTTTAAAGGAAGTAAAATTCTACATCCGGTAATCTGTAATTGGCTAATTTGTTGACAAGCTGTCAATCGGCGAATGAAATCAACCGTGACAAATAGGTGGGCGTTTTTCAAAATCGTGAGGTTTGCCTGCAAGCGTTCCCTCATCTCCCCACTCCCACCCCCGTCCTCCGATTTTTTGCTCTCGCCCCAATTTTCGCGCGGCCAGAATGCGGAAAAATTCGTTCGTTCGGGAACGCTTGCTACGCAGGCTAGTTGATAGCTGATAGTCAGAGTTTTGAGCTATCATGCGTCGTTTGACCATGCCTTAACTGGAGCACACAGTGTTGAGATTACCAAGGTTGAGTAATCCATAAGATGAATTACTGTCTTGTTTATTACTGTTAATATCTTTGGTGAAGTGTCATATGGAAATGTTTATGATACTATTCTCATTGCAGACTTTTATGACCTGATTATTCCTGAAGTATCCGTTGCTGTCGAGGGGAAAAAGTTTGTGCAAGAAAAATGGTCCATACTTGGAAGCCGCTTCTCACAGGCATATGCCACAGCTGTTACTTTTTCGTATGTGTACCACTACGCAGTGTCAGCAACCCAGTCTACACGCTCTTCGTTGATACCTACCATCCAGATATCGCCTAAAGGGTATCAAATTTTTCTTTACGATTGCGTTCAGGATGTAATGCTTGCAAATAATTTCTTATGGTCCCGGGAGTCAATCATATATCTATGGGCTTTTCTCCATTATCATTTGTTCTTTCCACCCACTGTGGATGTAAAACTGGCAAATTGTGTTCGTAAATTCGGCTATAATATTGGTGAACCATCTGGTTTTTATGCAAACCGCTCAAATCTTTTGTTTGGTGTTAGCTTAAATTCGCGGCATTTTAAAGCGTTTGACCCATACGAAGGCAGTATGCGGTAGTTGGTAATAACCCCAAGCTGAAACTTTGAGTGGCTTATGACCACTCGGGACTGTCCCCTCTGACGTTTTTACGGGTTACCTTGCCTGATTTCACAATGTAACATCCAGCTGACATGTAATGTTTAAGTACGTGATTTTGTGACATTATAGTACGCATAGCGTTGTCAATTTCGATTAAATTTTCGGAGGAGTCTTACAATCTAATACTTCTCTTTTAAAACTTTTCGGTAGATTTAAAGGGGGGCCATTGATCGTGGTTAATAATACTCTACAAAATATGTGTTGCGTGGCACTAATTCGTGAAAAAACTAATTATATTAGCCATTTCCCTATATTTTAGGAGCTGCATCACATTTACGCTCACGCTCACGTCACGGATGACGCATCTCGCTGCGCTCGGTCCGTACGCCATGACCGCGAGCGAAATATTTTTGCCATCTGACCGTCTCACTCAGTCAATCTAGAAACAAAACTATTTCAAACTTAAACACGCGAGGCCGTACGCTGTTCTAGAAGGGCCTTTTCCGGCTTCGAGCGCGCAAATGCGTACGACTCTCATATGGGGACTAAGAGGATCGCAGGGCCGTACGGGTCATATGATAATGTATGTGAATGTGAATATATGAAACTCGTATATTTGAACTGCGGATAAACATGAGTGAGATTTGTGATCCTCGCAGTGTGCTCTCAACTAAAGCAGTTGATAAAGCAACCTGAAAAAAAAAATTCAGGCTTGAACGGGATTGCTTCAACTGCTTTTTCAACTGCTTTAGTTGAGAGCAAATTTTCAACTGCTTTAGTTGAGGATCACAAATCTCACTCAGTTCAAATATACGAGTTTCATATATTCACATTCACATATATTCACTATCATCGGGTATATAACGAACTCGCAATTGACCATCTATCCATGTGGCTTGATAGCTCAGTGGATAGAGCATTGCACCGGTATCGCAAGGTCATGGGTTCGAATCCCGTTCAAGCCTGAATTTTTTTTTTTCAAGTGGAACCACGAGCCGTTAGGCGAGTGGTTTCATAGGCTCAGTCTCCAGCCGTGGGTGTCTCGATGCACCCGCGATATCTCCCCACCTCACGGCTGGGCGCACGGCTTTGGTTATTGTTTACATTGACCAATCAGAAACGAACCCGCCGAAATTTGCGGGGCATAAATTAGCGGGTATTTGCATAAATAAACAAAGATGGCGGACTATGCAAGCTTTAACAGGCGGGTTTGAAAATGCTTGCTCGTACGCGCTTCAGAAGTTTGGGTTTGATAATTTCAGGGAGAAACAGAGTCTTGCTATGAAAAAACTTATTTTGGGACGAGATGCATTTGTCATTCCACCGACTGGTTCGGGTAAATCCTTAATTTTTCAAGCTTTTCCACTAGTGTTGGATCACTTCGAAGGAAAGCAAAGTTCGCATCTATCTTTTCTATTATGTAAATGACGTGTCCATTTTCCGCATAATTGTAATGACGTCATGGACAAGCAACCAAAGCCGTGCGCCCAGCCGTGAGGTGGAGAGATATCGCGAGCGCATCGAGACACCCACGGCTGGAGACTGAGCCTAGTGGTTTCACTGCCAAGTTTTGAACATTTTATGGCGTCATTTCTATGGTAAATAAGAGTATCTAGACCTTGGAAAAATGCGATCGATTTGTTTTTTACAATAACAAATTTGAATAACTGCGAGCGCCGAGCGAACTACAACCAAAGTCATAATTCCTTGGGACACTTGATCAAACATATCTCAACCTCCCTTCCCCTTGTTCAAAGTTGAAAAAAATGGGCGATTTTTGCGTAAAAAACAAGACCTTTTAGCTCTTTCAACTTTGGTAAGGGGGAGGGTGTATCTGAGAGGCGCAGTGTCCCGAACATTTTGTCTGGCGTTGTGTGTATAAACCATAGTGCGAGGAATGTCACGCGAGCGACCTTACTCTCATGAGAATTTCTGTAAGTTACTCGTTAAGTTTTGGCGATAATACATGATAATACACCGAATGCGAATATGGCGGCCGATTTATTATTCTTTTATGTGTATGTAAATTATCCTGACTGGCCTCGTTAGCATGTGCAAAGTTCAAAAGAATGTTTACTCTAAAACGAGGCTAGTCAGGATAATTTACATACACATAAAAGAATAATAAATCGGCCGCCATATTCGCATTCGGTGTATAGGGTAGAGATTTTGTTCAAATTTGTGATTTCCACGCTGACTTAGGGCCAAAATTACCAGAAATAGGCAATAGGCGATTGTAGCTAAATAAACATTGAGGATGAATGTTGACAGTTTGTTTACTTTTAATGTGTTTTGTAGACATGTTTATGGAACAGAAATGCATCGGTTCACCATATCGGTTCACCATTTTAGAGCAGAAATACTGAATGTGAACAATGTTAGACTGCGCAAATTTGTTTTATTGTGATTTTATATTATCCACAGATAGTGATTTCCATTAGAACAGAGCGAGAGCCGCAAAAGTGTTTCATGTGTTTCATGTGTTTGCTTTCATGCAACTTCCGGTTATAATCATACTACTGGGAGAAACATAATCTTTAACAATGTATGTTACAAAATACGTATCGAAACACCGCCACAGTGATATGTCTTTTGTTTTCATGTGATGTACTGGAGGCTAGCTCCGAGTAAGCAGGATAAACCAATCCTGCGCTGTTACTGGCTAGGGGCAGTATTTGGTAAAAAGTTCGGTAGCTGCGTGGCACTTGGATTTCATGAATATTTTTTTAAAATGTTATTTTTAAGTGCCAAAGTTTTTGAATAAGTTCCAAACGTTTCGGGCTTTGCCCTTCTTCAGTGGAAATATGTCCCACTGAAGAAGGGCAAAGCCCAAAACGTTTGGAACTTATTCAAAACCTTTGGCACTTTAAAATGACATGTTAAAAAAATATAGGGGCAGTATTGCCCACCGTGTCCTGTAAGAAAAATGGTGTTCCATATGCCATAGTTTACCAAACATAAACTTATCAGTAATTCATAAGCAAATGAGACGCCAAATTGACGTGCATGAACTTATATACCTGGTAATCCCATGGTCATTCTTGAAAGCCCAGAGAGGGATTTAATTCAGTCTCGGGAGGAAGTGTGGTTGAATGTGCAAGCAATACAAATATCGCTGAATTTTTAAATGAGAATAGTTTAAAAATGACCACCATGATCTTCAAAATACTTATATGGGTAGTAACTACTCAGGATTCTTGATACAATATACCATTTAAAATGACAACATACTGTAAAATAGTATTGAATATTTTCTATTCAATACTATTTTACAGTATGTTGCCTTTTGCAGTACATTGTATTTTCCTCAGAACTTTAAAATCTAAAAACTTTCGACAGGAGCTGGAAAGCTATGTTCGCTTCGTTAAGGCCAGTTGGCATATTTGTGGTATGTTTTTGAAGTCGTTCAAAAACTTGCAGCACATGTTTTATCGGCTTCGTCCCGAGTTTTTAACCGGCTGATAACACTGCTACTGGTTTTGTTGTTGTTGTTTTTTTTAACAAAGTACTATGAAGTTCTTGAAAACTTTGCAGTTCCTTGAAAGGTCCTTGAAAACTTTACAGATCCTTGAAGTTATTGAAAAATTGCAGTTATTGAAAACTTGCAGATTCTGAAAAAGTATTGAAAAAACTGACTTTGCAGATCCTTGAAAATGTTTTGAAAATCTGACTTTGCAGATCCTTGAAAAGTTCTCGAAAACTTTCCAGATCCTTGAAAAGTTCTTGGATTTAATGTAATCTTCCTGTTCTGTTGGCAATCATTGAATGCTTGACATTACAGAGGGAATAGAAAGTAACATCAGCAGTGGTCATAGTTGTAACTCAAGAAAAACATTTTTAGTCTTGAAGTCGACTTTGCTTATAAAGACTTGCGTATTAAGATTATTTCCCGAGGCAAATTCTATATGTGATCTTGAAGAAATCAGGTCCTTTAAGATTGCTTAACTGTCTCCGTGTTTTAAACACGTTAAAACACTACTACTTACTTAGTTCTTCGAAAAAAAAATAGTTGAACATACTAAGAGGAACTTGTTAATACATGTATCCGGCCATGTGGGTAGCAGCTCTCAGAAACCTCTATTTTCATTGGCCTTGTAAAACACAGCTTCTATTGTTTTTAGGTCTAGGGTCCATTGTTATGTTGTTTGTTCTATTGTTTAGGGTTAGGGTATCGAACCAATGGTGTGAGACCTTACGAGAGCTGCTACATCACTACCGGGCCATGTGGAAATCACGCTTGGTCAATAAATTAAACTACACATTTTACTATAATTTAGTGTTAGGCTTTGTTCCCACTGGCGACATAACTCATAATCATAATCATTAAACATAATCATGAGAAAATGACCGATCATTTTCTTATGATTATGATAATATCGATCCTAAGCGTCTTAATATGGTTATGTTTTTCGGCGTTCCCACTAGGACATACACGACATAACTCCCCTTATTTTTATGATGGTTATGTCTCGATTATTTTGCTAGTGGGAACCAAGCCTTATAACTAGTATTTCACACATTAGACGTTATTACGTGGTTTTTGTATTGAAATATGTAATTAGGAATGAACTTATTATGTATGCTTAAATAAAGCGGAATTATTTTAAACACGGAGGTGTCACGTTCGCAATATTTTTTGCATAGTGCATCGCGCCCGGTGGAAAATAATTATTGGCCACCGTCTTGAAACCTGCACAAGCAAACTTGCGTTGCGATTAATAATAATAATAATAATTGTCTTTATTGCCAAAAGATAAAAGTACATATCTTTTGTTACATTCTAGTCGCCTATACACTCAATTAAAAAAATCTACCCTGAAAATTAAACTAGTCAAACTACAAATGGATGATAAAATACTACGTAGAAATTACATTATCTTGTGTTTAAAAATCAGTCTATTTACATAAGATGTCAAAAATCGTTCGGTATTAACCTTCGGGAGGGCACACAGTTTTTTTTAACATGTCACGTTTAGCTTAGCAACTTAACTCGTAACGTTGAAAAAAGTTGAGGACATTTCTACTTTTCTTAGTTGTTTTTGATGTTTTGTAATTAAAATTCCAGCTTTTGACCATCCTTTTATAACTTGGAGAAATTATCCATTGTTCAGCTCATTATGCAAGGCAGTAAACCGTTCAAAAACCCTTGTGACCCGCAGTTTAATACTTATAAGCGGGGACGAGGATTGGGAAGGGGTTGCGGTCACGGTACCTATTGGGGTATTGAGCCGGAAAACTATGAACGAATATGATTTCATTCAAGCCACGCCAGACCACCATTTCATTTCAAAATACTGGTTATCGGGTTTTAATGCCTAGTTATAATCAATTTAAGCCGCAAGTGACGGTCGTGTGGCTAGGAGAAGGGTGTGGGGAGGAGGTATGGTGAAACGTGATGAGAGGGAAGTGTAAAACTATCTTACAGAGAATAAGCACGAGTGTCCGTAAAGTTCCGAAAGTAACGCCTCACTGAAAGTAGCCACCCCCCGAAAGAAACGTCAAATTGTGGCTGATAATAAATCCCATAAACAGAAAGTGACTAAGTTGGAATCGCGAAATTCACATTTGCGCAAAAGTTATTAAGAAGGGAATCTTTTATTGACCACAGAATAGACTGTAATGGGGTAGCGGTTCCGAGAGGCCAACGGCCAGCAAAGACTGATGCAAGTACCCCTTCCCCAACCCCCTAGGATAGTACATGTCATGTCTTGTTATCAGGAGTTCTCTCAGCGTTCAGTCCTCTTAAGCATGTTTAGATATCTTGTTTATGGGGACATTGACCAATTGTCGCACCTCTTATCGACGCTTTACAAGTAAGGGGAGCATAAGTCTTCGACCTTATAAACGTGTCCTGCTATCAAGGTCCTATACGAAACAACGAAATGAATCGAATATGATCAATATACTTGTAGTTTTCATTGGAAAGTGAAGTGCTGCGAGTAAAGCTTCAGGCAGAAGAAGAGTTGTTTTGGGCTATCTCGTTAACATGGTTAATTGCATGTACTTTAGATAGTGAACAGATGAGCGACTTGATCTATTTTGCCATTGGATTAACTTGGCTAATATATATGCCGTTTGAACGGCAAAACGCACGGCAACTGAACAGATGAAAAACGGGTGGCCGAGCCGTTTAAAAAGGTTACCGTGAACGGCTGAAGAAAAAATTTGAACGGATAAAGCTGAACGGCAGAAGAAAAATTTTGAACGGCTGACCGTGAACGCCTGAACGGCAAAATAATTATTTCGAACAGCTGGCTGTGAACGGAGCCTGAATGGCTGAACGGCTAAAGAATTATTTGGAATGGCTCGCGGTTAACAGCTGAAAAAAATTTTGAACAGCTGGCTGTGAACGCACGCTAATTGTTTACCGGGCTCCGTCAATTCCAAGCCCGCCCATGCCCCCCCCCCCCCCCCCCCCCCCCCCCTGGCATTTGTCGGGCATTTTATTACTTTTCCTTTCTTTTTCTTTGGTGGGGCCTTTGCTAAAACAGGTCAGCCCGGGGGTGGGGCATTGTCAAAACAACATATTTTGGATTTTAAAAGTCGTACATGGTTCGTTTATTTTAAATTTCCTGATTTTCCCCAATATAAATGAGTTGATAAACGTCGTTTGGGTCCCACACTTTTCAAGTGAACCGGAGCAACAGACCGAACGCAGTCATATTCCATTTCGGGATTACATTTTTAAAACTAGTAGTAATCAAAGATTATAGTGCGTCTCCTTATCCCGTGGCACCTCGTCTTAGCCTAGTACCTCAGTTTCATGAATTAATTCAGCCACTGTTAAAAAGGGCTATGTCGCGAGATATGTCACGCAGGCAAAAACGTCGGGCCGTCATCAAACAAATTCACGCTATCGCCGTGGAATCGGGCAAAATCCTGCCGTGGTGTGTACTCCGAAAGGTCTCAGATTTTTCCGACATATAAATAATATATTTGTCTTGATTTCATTTCGGTTATTTCTCCGATTCTGAAATCATACTCCTCAGTACATGTACCAATACCGGAAATGAGAAATTTCGACGTTTAAGTCACGCAACATTCAACGTGAAATTTCGCAAGATTTTTCGGATAAAATTACAACTACCAATTGCAAGTAAGACACAAGACTGTTGAATATAATTCCTTTATTAGCTAGGCAAATTTTAGTCACAAAACTGCGAAATCTTTAGTCGCAAATGCGCCCGATACAGGCGCAATTTCGAGCACTGTAAAGTTAAATTATCTGCGTTCGCCTGGCGCGGCCGGTCAGTGAATTATTGCTACAAGACATAAGCGAATTGCACCGTACCGTCGAACATCGCGAAGAACGACGTCGGTATTTAGGTGAAAGCTTCCCAAATCAGGCAGAGAACCACAGCAAAATCAAGATAGAACATTCAAAACATACCAGAACGGTAGCGAGGGAAATCTGTAACTTCTTGCTTGATTCCAAAGAGACCCAACAACTTACTTGGTCCGGAGAAGAACCTTCGTCCAATTTTTCCACTGCGTACTTTTACTAGGCATTGAAATATTGAGCCGTACGATTCCAAAATCGGGAAAATATCCGAGACTAAATCAAGACAAATAGATTATTCACATGTGACATTTCGAAACCCCAGCTCCCCAGGATGATGCCTGATTTCCACGCGATGCTGGATACTATTGTGACGTTTCAAAATGGCGCAGATTTGGTACCGACACTTTTCTCGATTCGTTCCGCTTACTATTGTGACGTTTCAAAATGGCGCAGATTTGGTACCGACACATTTCTCGATTCGTTCCGCTTAGCCGACAAGATTAGGAAGCGTCTCCTTCGTCGACGCAATAAGTTTCACACAATCTTCAAAACAGGCCGGCTACTGCCTTACCTTTCAAGTGTCACAGAAGATAATATCACAGCAAATTTTTATGACTTGACCTTTTATTTGCCAACATTGTGCCCGTGGTTTCTTTCCCAATGGAAACTTATTAAACTTGAAAAAGCGTTTCAATCAATTCCGACCTAAAATGGATTGCATGAACGTAAGCATAATTTTAATCAAAATTTACAAAAAAAAACAATGAGAATCGACAGGAAATTATTGGAGTCAAAAGTCTTGCGGGAACATAACAGCTTCCACAAAAACTCTCAATAACTGCAGCATTCTATCAACTAAATAAATACAACAAAGTGAATCTATTATAAAACATCTAGTTTATTTTACCGTAGAGTTCCAGGAATTGCTTCAAATATTAGATGAGAAACGTATCGCCTCAATTCACCTGCTCTTGGTAATAGATTTGTATAAATGTTTCTAGCGGATTATACCAGTTGGACGAAACATTCGTCGCCAAGAAAAAGGTGAGCCAAGAAACTTATAACTCCACTTTCTCCGGCGTTGAGTTCTGATAAGCCATCAGTTGAGTTTTTGGTACACGCTCAGGCACAACTCTTACTGAAGTAGCTTAGAGGGGGGATACTCTCATTGCCCTTTCTGAGGTCGCCGGCAAGTTGGGACGAGTTTCCGATCGTGCGGAGTTGGGGAAGCTCGGCCCAGTTATGCCAAGTGGGGAGGAGCGTTGGGTTGTGTCCTGGTGTACCGGTTAACGAAAATTGCGTGACATCTGAAAGGTTTAATGATAAGAATAATAAATGGTGAACATTAACTAGGACACACTGGGACACTTAGGACAACTGGGACACTTGGGACAACTGGGACACTTGGGGACAACTGGGACACTTGGGGACAACTGGGACACTTGGGACAACTGGGACACATTGGACAACTGGGACACTTGGGATAGCCGGGACATGAAGGAAAATTTGCGTATACACGAAAACCGCAGCATTAAAAAATCGCTGACTCGTTGTCCACTTCAAAATGGCGCCGAGCGCTTTTTGCCGCTTCTTTCTTCACTCTATGAAAGTTATGAGTTATCATCAGAGGCTGAAACGAAACTATCCATTGTCCAGGTTTCTTTTTCAACTCCTTTTAAAGTTGGTAGAATCACTGTGAGGATCATCGATCGTTCACTGTTTATTGGTTCGGGAGCCAATAAAACAACTCATTCCAAGAGCTTCGTGACGTCTCCAGTTTCGCTGTGGAGAACAAGTGATAGTCTGCCCTGTGATAGATTCAGATGTCAAAAATGGACACTGTTGACGAGATAGGCCAACGAACGTGTATTTTATGCCCTTTTTTCTTTCTTGCATGGAGATACGTGTATGTAAGCTTACCTTTTTCCAAAGATTCACACCACGAAAGTTTCTTTTTAACTTTGTAGGTGAAGGTCTTTGACTCTTTATAGGATAGGATTATGGTAGTCTACATTAGCGACTTCTGAAAATCATAATCCAGACAGCATTTGCCACATCTACGAATTGAATTTTTTGAATGTTTTCCTCAGGAATGATTTGTGATATATGCTTAATATTGAATGATTATATATGAAACAATCATATGACTTACGTGAACTGTGAATGAAACATGCGTGACATTTTGATCTTCGCAGTGAATATTTACCTCAGTCAGTAACAGTGCCAAGTGGAGAATATTACTCCCTGTGTAATTACATGTAATCAACTTCAATTGCTTCTAGACACTCTGAAAGACTAATAAATAATGTTCGACTTTAATGGTTTTGTGTTTTGTTACATGCAGTATATGGATCGTTAGTTACAGTTATCTGTTGTCTGTCTCGATCGGAAGTAAAATACATAGACAAATACCACTGAGCTGCAATGTTGGGAGTCCATTGACCTAATACAATAAGCAACAAAGACAGAAAAGTGGAAGAGAGGACGCCCAGGAACAGCAGGCGTTCCATGCTGCAGGAGTTGGAAAGAGTGGGTTACACCTGCATGAGAGAGAGCAAAAACAGTGGCAAATAAAGAGGTACGCCGAAGGGTGATGGTGGACGCCCTTTGCCCCTTTGGGGGTTTAAATCCAATAACTATTACTGTTCTCTGTCTGACTGAATCCCTTTTATTTGAGCTATTTTGAAAAAAATAGCTCATTAGCAGGCGCAAAGGTTGGTTTGTGATGTTAGTATGTTTGTTAGTTAGTTTGTTTGTTTGTTTGTTTGTATGTATGTCTTGGGTTATGTCACACCAATCAGATTGCCTCTAGTATGTACACCGTGTACTATGTCAGCCAATCAAATTTTCGCTTCTAAAATGGTATTACTGAAGGTCAAAGAAGGGCACTTGACATGAATTGAAAATCAGCCATCTTGAATCTCCGCGATTGTTGCCGCAAACACTAAAAGTGTAAAGTTTTGAAAATTTGTTGCTTGGGAACTGTTCTCTAATCCCGACTGGCTTGCTAACCTGGCAATATCAAGGACATTTATTCGGAAATACCGCCTATAATGTGCCCTATGCATGAATGGTAGAATGGTCTGCGGGGGATGAGACGTCCAAAAAATGTGGACTGCGGTTACGTTCATAGGTGAGCTTATACTGAAGTATGAGTATAGTTTTATTGCAAAAACGGCAAGCCGATTTCAAATAATATGATGCGGAACATGAATTGTATGTTTCAAGCCTGGGTTTCAAGAGATTACTATTTAAAATTGGATTTTTTTTGTCAGACACGCTGTCTGCACGTGAAAATGTTGAACTTTGTCCTTATAGAAACTTGTCCGTGATGCATGGAGTTCAACAGAGAAAATGTAATGCAATTAATCTACAATTTACAGTATGTAAAACGTTTATCTTTCTTTGAATTAATGTGAGCTGATGTGTAGGTTATTAATTGTATGCCTCAAGCGATTACTATAAGCGAGAAGCGACTGTATTTTGTATGAGCAGTCACGTTGTGTACATGTGCAAATATTGAACTTTGTCCTTATAGAAACTGGTACGTGATGAAATTTAACATGTTTTCGAGAAAACGTAATGTAATTAATTTATATGGTGCGTTAAAAAACGCCTGTTTAAAAAATATTAGTTGCAATTTACTAGGAAACAAGCAAAATTCATTTTGGATGCGCTAAGTTTCTGCTGGTCGACATTACAGGAAAAGGTGTTTGGTTCCAAATGTTAACCTTAACAATGTTCGTGTAAGTAATTCAATTAGCTTGTGGTTTTGAGTCGAAAACAATTTAATCAAATTAGTTCTGTTTCTATTTGCACGACTTTTTTGTGGAGAATAAAAACAGTTGTTTAAATAATATTAGTTCCAATTTACTAGGAGACTACTTATATTCATTTTTCATGCGTTTAGTTTCTGTGAAAGACTTTTCTGGTTGACATTACAGAAACAGGTGGTTCAAAGAATTTTCGTGTCACTAATTTAATAAGCTTGTGGTTTGGAGTTGAAAACAATTCAATTTAATTAGTTTGCGTCTTCCAGGCCAAAGGAACCTTTTCCACGTGTCTCTTGTGACGTGAATAATAAAAGAAACCTTTAAAAAAAGACTAGATACAAATTTCCAGGAAATAATAAGCCTTCAATTTGGATGCATCAAATTTATGTGCAGGACTTTTCTGGTTGACATTTAATTTAATACACTCATTACTGAAACAAGTTGCTCATTTCACTGGGGCCGTAGTTTCGTCAAAAAATAACTCCGGAAATCCCGTGAAAAAAAGCTAGCCGAGAAACGAGAAACGGGACCCAGTTGGTTATCTCGGTATTTTTTTTGGTAGTGGGCGGGCCGGAGGATTTGAAAAACGTATATCTGCAAGCGGTTATTTGTGCGAGTTAACTTCCGCTGTTTTGTTACTTTCACCATTTCATATCGTTTAGGTAATTTTCAAAATAGCTCATGCACGCAATGCGTGCCTATGTTTATTTCCTGCTGTCACAAAATCTTATATGCATTTGTTACAGGCAATATTCCAGAAATAGTTAGGGCATTCACTACTGTCCCATTGCATTATGCAACAAAAACACAGTTGCAGTTGTTATTTAGAAGCCTTGATGTTTGATGGTAAAATGTTTGACAACAAAAAAGTAAAGATTCTCCTCTTAATGCAGTGAGACAGCTGCAGTAATATAGTCTAACTGCATTAAGAGGAGAATCTTTACTTTTTTTGGATGAAAGCCCAAAACCTATATAAGCCAAGACTGCAAGGTGGTATGGGTAGTGGTAAATAGCCATCCTAGATCCTGGTCATCAGTGCGGATGCGACGGAAAATGGGTGACAGTAGTTTGGTGAATTTATACATAACATCTCATACTACCTTGCGGGCTTGGCTTCAAGCTTTCATCCAACAACGTTAATTGAAATAGCTCTATAACTAACATCCATTTTCAATATATTGTTCAAATTCATATGCAATATGATGAGTTGTTGTTAAGGTCACAGGTTATTACAGTCTGTAGTAGTTATGGTTAATAGTTAGAGATTTTAAGATTTTATAATTATTTATAATATTTAAAGATGTTATTGATAAAGATGTTTACTTATTAGTGTATTATACCATTTTGAAAGTGATTCACAGAGATAAATACTGTATAATATTTTTCAATTATTACTTTTCAATTGATATTTTCGTCATTTCTTCATTAGCTTTTATTCTGAACTTCAGTTGTTAAATGAGAAAAGGGTGAGAGACAGCAGCAATAATTATGTATCAAATTAACACTGTTGAGTTGAAATAGTGCATGTTCAATGTCATGTCTAAAAAGTAAAGCATGCATTTGGATAAGAATTTTAGATGTTGTATTTGATATAAGCAGTATATGTGAATGACATGATAGCATAAAGTTTGATCTGAAAATGTACTTTATTGAATATTCATCATTTTCATACAGGGTTCTAGGTCAGAACTCTACTTAATATCAGATCAAGTCCATAGTTTATGCGAAAGACCATATTCAATGGCATACCCAGCGTGACATTCAACTGATTCAAGTATTGTTCAATTGGGGGTTTGCACATGACATAAAAAATAAAAATCTTAACTATACATCCTCCAAAGCTGTTTCTAACATGGTATGTGGGTATCAGTGTTACAATCCTTCAGAAAAAGTTTCAGGTTTTAAGGATGTTTTGCTTCCGATTTTTAAAGATTTTAAATGTTTCACGGAATTTGTCATAAACAAAATTGAACCAGATGAAAGTTATTTTTGCATTGTAGATGCTTATAAGACGATTGAATGGAACGTATAGTGAATGCAATATTTTGTGGTGAGATTTTTCGTGTCATTAAGACTTGGAAGTTTTGGCCGCCATGTTGGTGCCCCAAGATGGCTGCTCCATACATTTCTTACTAAAAATGTCTACTCGTTCGCCTATAATGAAATGCTCTTGCACTTCAAAATTTGGCCCAGACGTTTAGTTTTAAACTCTCTGCAATTCTATCAACATTTTGGAAACTAAATCGGCTTTTTTAATGCTTCTGAATTTTGACGACTAAAGTGAAAACCCCGGGGTGAAAACACCTAATTATAACAAAGCAGAAACTAAAGAAAGAATACACACCAATGTTTTCCTATGCATTGAAGGTCACATGCAAAAATTAAGCTACTTTGGTGGTCTTCACTCGTTCTTACCAATTCAGTAGGTGGCTATAAAGAAAAATGAATGCTTTAGTGAAATTAGTGATGGATGTGAATGACAACCATCACACAAAATGAAAAATGAACCGAGGCAAAAATTGAACCACAACATAATTATCAGTGAGAACATGAACTAATAGACATTTATCACAGGGCGGTCACGTTGATTCCCCGCAGAATAAAAAGCTTTGTTTTTCTACATCTAAACTCATTTGCAAGTTTTTCACTGTTAGGCTAGACGTGCGTTTTGTTTTTCATACAAATGCGCAGTGTGATGAAGGTCTGTTGCATCATCATAATCCTTCATTTAAACCCCCAAAGGGGCAAAGGGCGTCCACCATCACCCTTCGGCGTACCTCTTTATTTGCCACTGTTTTTGCTCTCTCTCATGCAGGTGTAACCCACTCTTTCCAACTCCTGCAGCATCGAACGCCTGCTGTTCCTGGGGCATCCTCTTTTCCGCTTTTCTGTCTTTGTTGCTTATCGTATTAGTAATGCAACTCAGTGGTATTTGTCTATGTATTTTACTTCCGATCGAGACAGACAACAGATACCTTACTGTAACTAACGATCCATATACTGCATGTAACAAAACACAAAACCATAAAAAGTCGAACATTATTTATTAGTCTTGAGTGTCTAGAAGCAATTGAAGTTGGTTACATGTAATTACACAGGGAGTAATATTCTCCACTTGGCACTGTTACTGACTGAGGTAAATATTCACTGCGAAGATCAAAATGTCACGCATGTTTCATTCACAGTTCACGTAAGTCATATGATTGTTTCATATATAATCATTCAATATTAAGCATATATCACAAATCATTCCTGAGGAAAACATTCAAAAAATTCAATTCGTAGATGTGGCAAATGCTGTCTGGATTATGATTTTCAGAAGTCGCTAATGTAGACTACCATAATCCTACCCTATAAAGAGTCAAAGACCTTCACCTATAAAGTTAAAAAGAAACTTTCGTGGTGTGAATCTTTGGAAAAAGGTACGTATCTCCATGCAAGAAAGAAAAAAAGGACTTCATTCTGCATACAATACAAGTTCGTTGGCCTATCTCGTCAACAGTGTCCATTTTTGCCATCTGAATCTATCACAGGGCAGACTATCACTTGTTCTCCACAGCGAAACTAGAGACGTCACGAAGCTCTTGGAATGAGTTGTTTTATTGGCTCCCGAACCAATAAATGAACGATCGATGATCCTCACAGTGATTCTACCAACTTAAGGAGTTAAAAAAGAAACCTGAACAATGGATAGTTTCGTTTCAGCCTCTGATGATGACTCATAACTTTCATAGAGTGAAGAAAGAAGCGGCAAAAAGCGATATTCAAAATACACAAGCTCGGCGCGGCCGCTCGGCGCCATTTTGAAGTGAAAAAGTGTTAAGTTAAACGCTGTAAAAAGTGTTAAAAATGAAACTAGACGTTTCGGCAATGCTGCCTTCATTGCCATTTTGAAGTGGACAACGAGTCAGCGATTTTTTAATGCAGCGGTTTTCGTGTATACGCACATTTTCCTTCATGTCCCGACTATCCCAAGTGTCCCAGTTGTCCCAAGTGTCCCAGTTGTCCCAGTGTCCCAAGTGTCCCAGTTGTCCCAGTTGTCCCAAGTGTCCCAGTTGTCCCAGTTGTCCCAAGTGTCCCAGTTGCCCCAAGTGTCCAAGTTGTCCCAGTTGTCCCAGTGTCCCAGTTGTCCCAAGTGTCCCAGTTGTCCCAGTGTCCCAGTTGTCCCAAGTGTCCCAGTTGTCCCAAGTGTCCCAGTTGTCCCAAGTGTCCCAGTTGTCCCAAGTGTCCCAAGTGTCCCAGTTGTCCCAAGTGTCCCAGTGTGTCCTAGTTAATGTTCACCATTTATTATTCTTATCATTAAACCTTTCAGATGTCACGCAATTTTCGTTAACCGGTACACCAGGACACAACCGAGCGTTGCGTGACGACACTAATAACGACTATGCCAAGCCGACCCCCAAAACAGCCCTGTAATTCACGATCGGAAAGTCGACCTTTTTCTCTCTATATATCCTTTCACAACCCAAGGGAAAGGATATATAGAGAGAAAGCAATGGAACTAAAACTCGCTGGAAATGCTTTAAATTGCCCCCAAAAACCACAAAGGAGACAAGGAAACACACAAGCGAAGTAAGGTAGGCAATTTTTATTGAAATCTTGTTCGTACTTTTTATCTCCCAGCATGGACCGTTTGTTCTCATACAAATCCTTACAATTTCACTCGCAACGGATATTGTGACAAGTATAGCTTGGGCGAAGCTTGGGCTACCTGTGGTATTACCGTGCGTTGGATTGCGAGGAACTTGGAACTTGAAAAAACGGAGAAGATCCTGGGGACGAGGTGTTGACCGAGGAGATCGAGGAGATCGTGGACTCTGGGTTACGAAATATCGATCGGTGGCAACGGAAGAGTGTTTGAAATTCCCACTTGGCGGACGTTTGCGTCTGATGCCGGAATGAAAGCAGTGTTTACACAATGTATGGAACTTGCTCCAAGTGGAATCTCGAGGCGATCGGAGGTATTGGTGCGAATAAATGGCTGTTTTTCTTCCGTTGATCGGCTGGGCTTGGCGTCACGAGTACCTTTTATACATTATAGGAATGTCAGGAATTGCTCCGAAATGGCCTAAATCCCCAAGCAGACACAAGTAATACAACAGGGAAACAAGGTAAGCCATTTTTATTGTATTTTTATTACCGATACTGTTCCCCTGGGGTGTCTAATCGAACATTCGGCAATCGAACAAAAGTCGAACACCAATCGTTCGACTCTGTTCGGTAATCGAAAATATTCCCAAAAGAAATAATACATGTACCAAACAAGGAAACAAAACTTTGTTTAATTTCCCATACCTTTTATCCTGAGCATCAAGTGGATTCAATGCCTCAATGCTATTTTTGTCTTCCAAATGACGCTTCAGACCCCATACTATCCCGTACACAGTTCTGGATAGATGCCTTTCACCCAACTCTTTAGCTACTTCCGTGACAAACTCCATGAGCCAGTCGTTAAGAGATAGGGTGGCAAAAACAACTCGCTCCACCATCATGCATCAACTAAAATGAATGGCCGCAAGTACGAGCTAAACAACTTTCAAACTCTACAAGTGTATGCAGGAAGAGAGTTGTGAAAATGCAAAAGAATGCACTCTCTGTTTCTCATTAAAACAAACGGTGCTAATTACACAGAGAATACATGTATATGCGCGTTTGAGAAGCCATATCAAAAACTTGTGCTTCGTTTTTCATCAGAGGTTCCAAACACTAAAAAACAATAAAAGCACTCTGCCTTCGCCATCGTGCTTTCATCTCTTTCTCAGTGTTTGGAACCCCTGATGAAAAACTCACACTCGTTTTTGATCTATTACATACATAAAATGCTGACTGAGAATCATGGACTCGGTATAAAACAGGGACTGGGTATAAAATAGCGAGGACAAAAGCTGTGAACATAAAATATTGATTTACCTCGATTAAATAGATTGTAGATTGTAGATTCTTACAGTCAAAATGCTTGGCGCATTCTGCTTATTATTTGAGAATGACTTTCATTAATCAGGAATGGATTGCATTATTGAAATCAAAATTCAGGTTTTAAATTGATTATTGGAATCTTCCAACAGTAGCCTCATTCGAAATAACAAATGCTGATTGGTTTGTTATTGACATCAGACAAATGTTGACATACAAAGCAGGCAACAGTTGGTGGCTTGACACATCTGACCTATTTCTGTTTGCTCAACAAACATTCATCACTGAGTATCTTTTTGATGTAAAGAAGCTCTGCATAATTTACAAAACTCTGAAGAAGAATTCTAAAAATGCTAGTGTGCTGGTACTGAAATAGATTTATTTTCACCAAAAGTGAAGAAAATTTCCTATGAAGTCTAAGTGACTCAATTTGCTGAAACCAACATTGGCCAACAGTTGCATATTTCGCCTGTGAACTTTTGACCAATGTCAGTAAATACCAATCAGCATTTGTTATTTGGAATGAGGCTAACTTTGGAAGATTCCAATAATCAACTTAAAATCTAATGCAATCCATTACTGAAGTGTTTGGAACCTCTGATGAAAAACGAAGCACAAGTTTTTGATATGGCTTCTCAAACGCGCGTAAAAATACAATAAGCAGAACCTGTGGAGTATTTTGACTGTACCTAATTTGTGGGGCGGTACATTTCCCTGTTCTGTCCTTTATTTATGAACCGCCGTAAAGCAGATACCCTGCAAGCAGAGCCTGTGAAGATTTGCAGGTCGTGGAATTAAGATAATTTTTCTGCTTTCCTTCATTTGAATTTTTTTTAAATTTATATCACGAGACCAAATGATTAGAAATCCAGTATTTATTGAGGTAAATCAATATCTTATGTCACAGCTTCGGTCCTCGTTATTTTACACCTAGTCCACATTTTATAACGATTCCATAATTCTCAGTCCGCGTTTTATACCGAGTCCTCGTTTTATACCCTACACCTGTAGTCCGTGTTTTATACTGATTCCTCATTCCGTAGTCTGCGTTTTATACCCTAGTCCGTGTTTATACCCAGTCTGTGGTCCGCAG
Source organism: Dendrophyllia cribrosa (assembly GCA_024195265.1). Lineage (NCBI taxonomy): Eukaryota > Metazoa > Cnidaria > Anthozoa > Scleractinia > Dendrophylliidae > Dendrophyllia > Dendrophyllia cribrosa. Next base: position 40,255,479 of record JAJLRJ010000004.1, read on the forward strand.
TCCATGTTTTATACTGACTGTGGTAAGCACTCGGTGTTTTTTATCGTAGAATGTGTTTGATCTCCACGAAGTATTTTTAACAGGAGCATCCCCACCCCTTTCATACGGGAGTCATATGGGGTCTGCTTAATACAGGCTTCACTGTATTGGGATATCATTTTGACAAAGATTTTCTTAATGATGATGACATTTGTGATGTACGCAGTGTTTCCGCCAGACCGCGCCATTGCGGGAATCCCGCATTGCAATCAGAGATTGCAGAAAAATGAAAAAAGGGCCTATTTGGCCCTTTCCTTTTACAAGTCTGCAGGCTTAACACAGGCGTAGTATTTTAAAAACCATCTCCTTTTAATTCAATAGCGGTTTTCAATACAGAACACCGCCAAAAAGCTGACCAAAAAGGATACAATGTACAAATTCGATCAATCAGAGCCTGGTGGAATAATCAGCACCATTACTGCGAGTAGCCTGGACACTATTTAGCCTCGACTTAGTGCCGTAGCATTGTAAGTGCTCATGGGTCGCTCATGGATATTCATCATGGCATCTCATAAAAGACAATTTCCTTCAAGGTCTATCGCGAGTTTTTTCTTGACAAACAAAGAACCAGACCATGAAACGGAGGAAAAGAAAACAAAAGAAAATGACAATGATGAAGAAGCGACTGATTAGTCACAAAAACCAAATTCTTCACGTTACGAGAAGAAGTTTAATACTCGGTGGCTGAACGACTTACAATTGGTTGAAACACGACAGTGAGAAGGGGATGTTATGTGAACTGGGAAACAGTCCCCTAATACCGGAGAAGTAAATTAGGATAGCTGCGGTTTTTGTAATAAAATAACTTTTATTTTTTTCTAAAACCTGATCGATTAACATTGTCTATTCTTAGCTTTTCTTAATATAATATTTTTTCCCAGTCAGTAACTTGAACCTTATGCATATAAGTTACCAAATAAACTGCTTTATTTTCCTTGGTACCCTGGTGCATTTTTTTCTTCTGTACCTTTCAATTCATTGGCCCCTTTCCTAAAAAATCTGGCCCCTAAAAAAGGTTTCCAGGGGCCACTTTGGCCCTCAAGTAAAATTTTCTGGCTGAAACACTGTGTACATGTATTCAGTGGACAAGAGTACTGTGGTGATGACAATGGTGGTGATGATGATGATGATGACGATGACGATGATCAAAATATTACAGCTTTTACCCTGCATTGGCAGAAAATAAATTTTCATTTTTGTTTATAAAAATTCAATTACATTTATGGAATGCAACAGTGGTCAGGCCTACATGTACTTCCTTCTAGGAGCTTAGCATGGCAACATGCTGCTGGGAGCAGCTGTTCTCCCTGCCACCCATCTCACAGTCTTCCATGCCTCTCTTTGACACTGGCCTATCCCCGTCGACTGCCCTTGCATGTGGCAGGCAGTGTTCTGGTCCTGGACAGCACTTGGCTACCCCCTACCCTTATTTCACACAAATGGTGTTCTTGAAAAAATAGTGACAAGAACCATAGGCCTGATTAAAATAACAGTAATTCAGTTATTGTATTGTACATTGAAAGCTGGTTAGAAGTTCAGTTTGTTTAAGTCATTCATGCCTCTTGGAGTCAATCCTTTATTGTGTGGTAGACATTCCTTGTGCATTAAATTTTGTTTACATGATTACATGCTAGCCTGGAAACAGGCTTCCTTTGTCCACTCGGTGAGCAGGGACTGTCTGGACTTCGCTCTGAGAAGCCTGTTCTCAGGCCAACTACGTGCTTTCAACTAGGCATAATCGGCCAAACGTAGCCAACTAGTTGTCATATTATGAGCGGTACTCTGTGTCTGTGTGTGTCGTACTCTGTGATGTATCAGGCTATAATCAGTGGCTGATAACTAGTATTGACTGGATTTACTACTGTGTACATGTATGGTATCAGTAATTATGGACACTCACTGAGAGTACCACGTTATAATGTTTATATTCTTTTGAATGCGATGGAAAATTTGTTATTTTTAAAATGTGAACAGAGGCACATCTTAATTTTCGAAAGAGAAAATGGCAAAAAATGAGTTTGATGGGTGAATTGTTGCAATTTCATTTTAAAATTTAAAGTGAAAATGTGTCATTCTTCTTACAGGCTCACTGCAATCTGCAACTGAAAAAAAGGAAGAAAAAACGAACAGCCGGTAAGTCTGCAGTGTGTGTATTTATGTGTATACGTATATAGAAATAAGGAGTGTATTCCGTTATTAACTTTTCCATGCTGTAACCTTTGTAATTTTTGGATTTCTAAGGGACTTATTGATCTACTTCAAGCAATGAAAAATCTTAATTCTTAAAACAAAAATTTTACCCCTTTGTGGGGACGCAATATGTGTATTTTTCATACCAACTAATGAGGACCTCCCCAAAGTCCCCAGAAATTAGGTATAGTTACAGTTAAACACCAACTTCTGGGGACATTTTTGTGGGGACGCGAAAATGTCCCCACATTCTGACAAGTCCTCACTGTTCTGGTGTGTTTTCATATCCAAGTACCCACAAGTGTACAAAGACAAGAACCTTTATACACCTTCATACACCTTCATATACTTTCATACATCTTCTTGCACCTTTATGCACCTTCATGTACCTCTATTCACCTTTATTTATCTCAATACACTTTCATACACCTTCATGCACCTTCATACACTTTTATTTACCTCAATACACTTTCATAAACCTTCATGCACATTCATTTACCTTTTTACACCTTCATTTACCTTCATACACCTTCATTTACATTCACACACCTTCATACACCTTCATACACGTTCATTTACCTTCATTAACCTTCATACACCTTCATGCACCTTCACACACCTTCATACACCTTCATGCACCTTCATAAACCTTCATACACCTTCATACACCGTCATGCACCTTCACACACCTTCATACACCTTCATGCACCTTCATACACCTTCATACACCTTCATACACTTCATACACCTTCATACACCTTCATACACCTTCATACACCTTCATTTACCTTCAAGTACCTTCATACACTTTTATTTACCTTCATACACTTTCATACACCTTCATGCACCTTTATTTACCTTTATTTACCTTTATTTACGTTCATACACCTTCATTTACCTTCACACACCTTCATACACCTTCATACACCTTCATACACCTTCATTTACCTTCATTAACCTTCATGCACCTTCATGCACCTTCACACACCTTCATAGACCTTCATGCACATTCGTACACCTTCATACACCTTAATACACTTTCATACATCTTCATACACCTTCATACACCTTCATACACCTTTATAAACCTTCACTTACCTTCATTTACATTCATACACTTTTATTTACCTTCCTACACTTTTATACACCTTCATGCACCTTCATGTACCTTTATACACCTTTATTTACCTTCATACACCTTCATTTACCTTCACACACCTTCATACCCCTTCATACACCTTCATACACTTTCATACACTTTCATTTACCTTCATACACCTTCATACACCTTCATACACCTTCATGCACCTTCGTACACTTTTATTTACGTTCATACACCTTCATACACCTTTATGCACATTCATGTACCTTTATATACCTTTATTTACCTTCATACACCTTCATTTACCTTTACACACCTTCATACACCTTCATACATCTTCATACACTTTCATACACCTTCATTTACCTTCATACACCTTCGTACACCTTCATACACCTTCATTTACCTTCATGCACCTTCATACACTTTTATTTACCTTCATACACTTTCATACACCTTCATGCACATTCATTTACCTTTATACACCTTTATTTACCTTCATACACATTCATTTACATTCACACACCTTCATACACCTTCATACACCTTCATTTACCTTCATTAACCTTCATACACCTTATTGCACCTTCATACACCGTCATACACCTTCATGCACCTTCATACACATTCATACACCTTCATACACTTTCATACACCTTCATACACCTTCATACACCTTCATACATCTTCATAAACCTTCATACACCTTCATTTAACTTGACACACATTCATACACTTTCATACAAATTCATGAACCTTCATTTACCTTTATACACCTTTATTTACCTTCATACACCTTCATTTACCTTCACACACCTTCATATACCTTCATACACCTTCATACACCTTCATTTACCTTCATACACCTTCATACACTTTTAGTTACCTTCATACACTTTGATACACCTTCATGCACCTTCATTTACCTTTATACACCTTTATTTACCTTCATACACCTTCATTTACCTTCACACACTTTCATACACTTTCATACACCCTCATTTACCTTCATTAACCTTCATACACCTTCATGCACCTTGATACACCTTGACACACCTTCATGCACCTTCATTGACTTTCAAACACATTCGTTTACCTTCATACACCTTCATACACCTTCATTTACCTTCAACTACCTTAATACATCTTCATTTCCCTTCATACAACTTCATTTACCTTCATTCGCCTTTTCAACACAGCAACACAGATACAGATAGTGCACAGAGACACATACAGATACAGATACAGATACAGATACAGATACAGATACAGATACATCACAGATACAGATACAAATACTGATACAGCACACATACAGCACACATACAGCACAGATACAGATACAGATACAGATACAGATACAGATAAAGATAAAGATAAAGATAAATATACAGATACAGACACAGATACAGATAAAGAGCCAGATTCAGATACAGATACAGATATAGATACAGCACAGATGCAGATACAGATATAGATACAGCACAGATACAGATACCGATACAGATACAGCACAGATACAGATACAGATACAGATTCAGACAGCACAGTTTTAGATACAGAAACAGAACAGATACAGATATAGATACAGCTCAGATACAGTGCAGATACAGATAAAGATACAGATACAGATACATACACGTTCATTTACCTTCATACACCTTCATTTACCTTCGATTACCTTCATACAACATCATTCCCCTTCATAGACCTTCATGCACCTACATAGACCTTTATGCACCTTCATACACCTTCATACACCTTCATGGACCTTCATTTACCTTGATAACCTTCGTATACCTTCATACATCTCCATTTTCCTTCTTTTACTTTCATACACCTTCATTTACCTTCATACACATTCCTTTATCTTCATACACCTGCATACACATTCATACACCTTCATGCACCTTCATTTATTTTTATACACTTTTATTTACCTTCATACACCTTCATTTAACTTCACACACCTTCATACACTTTCATACACCTTCATGCACCTTCATTTACCTTTATACACCTTTATTTACCTTCATACATCTTCATTTACCTTCACACACCTTCATAAAGTTTCATACACCTTCATACACCTTCATTTACCTTCATTAACCTTCATTCACCTTCATGCACCTTCACACACCTTCATACACCTTCATGGACCTTCAAACACCTTAATACACCTTCATACACCTTCATACACTTTTATACACCTTCATACACCTTCATACACTTTCATACACCTTCATTTACATTCATACACCTTCATATACCTTCATACACTTTCATACACCTTCATTTACCTTCATTTACCTTCATACATTTTTATTTACCTCAATACACTTTCATACACCTTCATGCACATTCATTTCCCTTTATACACCTTTATTTACCTTCATACACCTTCATTTACATTCACACACCTTCATACACCTTCATACACCTTCATTTACCTTCATTAACCTTCATACACCTTCATGCACCTTCACACACCTTCATACACCTTCATGCACCTTCATAAACCTTCGTACACCTTCATACACCTTTATACACCTTCATACATCTTCATACACTTTCATACACCTTCATTTACCTTCATTTACCTTCACACACCTTCATAAAATTTCATACACCTTCATACACCTTCATTTACCTTCATTAACCTTCATGCACCTTCATGCACCTTCACACACCTTCATACACCTTCATGGACCTTCAAACACCTTAATACACCTTCATACACCTTCATACACTTTTATACACCTTCATACACCTTCATACACTTTCATACACCTTCATTTACATTCATACACCTTCATATACCTTCATACACTTTCATATACCTTCATTTATCTTCATTTACCTTCATACATTTTTATTTACCTCAATACACTTTCATACACCTTCATGCACATTCATTTACCTTTATACACTTTTATTTACCTTCATACACCTTCATTTACATTCACACACCTTCATACACCTTCATACACCTTCATTTACCTTCATTAACCTTCATACACCTTCATGCACCTTCACACACCTTCATACACCTTCATGCACCTTCATAAACCTTCGTACACCTTCATACACCTTTATACACCTTTATTTACCTTCATACACCATTATTTACCTTCACACATCTTCATACACCTTCATGCACCTTCATACACCTTCATACACCTTCATACATCTTCATACACTTTCATACACCTTCATTTACATTCATACACTTTCATACACCTTCATACACCTTTATTTACCTTCATGCACCTTCATACACTTTTATTTACCTCAATACACTTTCATACACCTTAATGCACATTCATTTACCTTTATACACCTTTATTTACCTTCATACAAATTCATTTACATTCACACACCTTCATACACCTTCATACACCTTCATTTACCTTCATTAAGCTTCATACACCTTCATACACTTTCATACACCTTCATGCACCTTCATTTACTTTTAAACACCTTTATTTACCTTCATACACCTTCATTTACCTTCACACACCTTCATACACCTTCATACATCTTCATGCACTTTCATACACCTTCATTTACCTTCACATACCTTCATACACCTTCATACACCTTCATACACTTTCATACACCTTCATTTACATTCATAAACATTCATACACCTTCATACACCTTCACACACCTTCATTTACCTTCATGCACCTTAATACACTTTTATTTACCTCAATACACTTTCTTACACCTTAATGCACATTCATTTACCTTTATACACCTTCATTTACATGCACACACCTTCATGAACTTTCACACACCTTCATACACCTTCATGCACCTTCATGCACCTTCATACACTTTTATTTACCTTCATACACTTTCATACACCTTTATGCACATTGATTTACCTTTATACACCTTTATTTACCTTCATAGACCTTCCTATACATTCACACACCTTCATACACCTTAATTTACCTTCATTAACCTTCATACACCTTCATGCACCTTGACACACCTTCATACACCTTCATGCACCTTCATACACCTTCATACACCTTCATACACCTTCATACACCTTTATACACCTTTATTTACCTTCATACACCTTCATGTACCTTCACACATCTTCATACACCTTCATGCACCTCCATACACTTTCATACACCCTCATACACCTTCATACACTTTCATACACCTTCATTTACATTCATACACCTTCATACACCTTCATACACCTTCATTTACCTTCATGCACCTTCATACACCTTCATACACCATCATACACCTTCATACACCGTAGAGATAAAGATAAATATACAGATACAGACACAGATACAGATAAAGAACCAGATTCAGATACAGCACAGAAAAAGAGAGAAACAGCACAGATACAGATACAGATATAGATACAGCACAGATACAGATACCGCTACAGATACAGCACAAATACAGATACAGATACAGTTTCAGACAGCACAGATACTGATTCAGACAGCACAGATACAGATACAGAAACAGCACAGGTACACATATAGATACAGCACAGATACAGCGCAGATACAGATACAGATACAGATACAGGAACAAATAAAAATAAAGATACAGCTACAGATTTCTATACAGATACAGATCCAGATTCAGATACAGTACAGATACAGACCCATACACCTTCATTTACATTCATACACCTTCATACACCTTCATACACCTTCATAATCCTTTATACACCTTTATTTACCTTCATACACCTTCATTTACCTTCACACACCTTCATGCACCTTCATACACCTTCATACACCCTCATACACCTTCATACACTTTCATACACCTTCATGCACCTTCATACACCTTCATACACCTTCATACACTTTTATTTACCTTCATTTACCTTCATACACTTTTATTTACCTTCATACACTTTCATACACCTCCATGCACCTTCATTTACATTCATACACCTTCATACACCTTCATACACCTTCATTTACATTCATACACCTTCATACACCTTCATACACCTTCATAATCCTTTATACACCTTTATTTACCTTCATACACCTTCATTTACCTTCACACACCTTCATGCACCTTTATACACCTTTATTTACCTTCATACACCTTCATTTACCTTCATACACCTTCATACACCTTCATACACTTTCATACACCTTCATTTACCTTCATGCACCTTCATACGCTTTTATTTACCTTCGAACACTTTCATACACCTTTATGGACATTCATTTACCATTGTACACCTTTATTTACCTTCATACACCTTCGTGTACATTCACACACCTTCATACACCTTCATACACCTTCATTTACCTTCATTAACCTTCATACACCTTCATGCACCTTCACACACCTTCTTACAGCTTCATGCACCTTCATACACCTTCACACACCTTCCTACACCTTCATACACCTTTATACACCTTTACTTACCTTCATACACCTTCATTTACCTTAACACATCTTCATACACCTTCATGCACTTTCATACATCTTCATACACCTTCATATACCTTCATACACTTTCATACACCTTCATTTACATTCATACACCTTCATACACCTTCATACACCTTCATACGCCTTCATTTACCTTCATGCACCTTCATACACTTTTATTTACCTCAATACACTTTCATACACCTTCATGCACATTCATTTACCTTTATACACCTTTATTTACCTTCATACACCTTCATTTTCATTCACACACCTTCATACACCTTCATACACCTTCATACACCTTCATTAACCTTCATTAACCTTCATACACCTTCATGCACCTTTACACACCTTCATACACCTTCATGCACCTTCAAACACCTTAATACACCTTCATACACCTTCATACACTTTTATACACCTTCATACACCTTCATACACTTTCATACACCTTCATTTACATTCATACACCTTCATATACCTTCATACACTTTCATACACCTTCATTTACCTTCATGCACCTTCATACACTTTTATTTACCTCAATACACTTTCATACACCTTCATGCACATTCATTTACCTTTATACACCCTTATTTACCTTCATACACCTTCATTTACATTCACACACCTTCATACACCTTCATACACCTTCATTTACCTTCATTAACCTTCATACACCTTCATGCACTTTCACACACCTTCATACACCTTCATGCCCCTTCATAAACCTTCGTACACCTTCATACACCTTTATCCACCTTTATTTACCTTCATACAGCTTCATTTACCTTCACACATCTTCATACACCTTCATGCACCTTCATACACCTTCATACACCTTCATACATCTTCATACACTTTCATACACCTTCATTTACATTCATACACTTTCATACACCTTCATACACCTTCATTTACCTTCATGCACCTTCATACACTTTTATTTACCTCAATACACTTTCATACACCTTAATGCACAATCATTTACCTTTATACACATTTATTTACCTTCATACACCTTCATTTACATTCACACACCTTCATACACCTTCATACACCTTCATTTACCTTCATTAAGCTTCATACACCTTCATACACTTTCATACACCTTCATGCATCTTCATTTACCTTTAAACACCTTTATTTACCTTCATACACCTTCATTTACCTTCACACACCTTCATATACCTTCATACACCTTCATGCACTTTCATACACCTTCATTTACCTTCACATACCTTCATATACATTCATACACCTTCATACACTTTCATACACCTTCATTTACATTCATACACTTTCATACACCTTCATACACCTTCATATACCTTCATTTACCTTCATGCACCTTCATACACTTTTATTTACCTCAATACACTTTCCTACACCTTAATGCACATTCATATACCTTTATACACCTTCATTTACATTCACACACCTTCATGCACCTTCACACACCTTCATACACCTTCATGCACCTTCATACACCTTCATACACCTTCATACACCTTCATACACTCTCATACACCTTCAAGCACCTTTATTTACCTTTAAACACCTTTATTTACTTTCATACACCTTCATTTACCTTCACACGCCTTCATACACCTTCATACACCTTCATGCACTTTCATACACCTTCATTTACCTTCACATACCTTCATACAGCTTCATACACCTTCATACACTTTCATACACGTTCATTTACCTTCATTAACCTTCATACACCTTCATGCACCTTCACACACCTTCATACACCTTCATGCACCTTCATACATCTTCATACACCTTCGTACACCTTCATGCACCTTCACTTACCTTCATGCACCTTCATACACTTTTATTTCCCTTCATACACTTTCATACACCTTCATGCACATTCATTTACCTTTATACACCTTTATTTACCTTCATACACCTTCATTTACATTCACACACCTTCATACACCTTCATTAACCTTCCTTCATACACCTTCATGCACCTTCACACACCTTGATACACCTTCATGCACCTTCATACACCTCCATACACCCTTCATACACCTTCATACACTTTCATACTCCTTCATACACCTTCATACACCTTCATACAACTTCATACACCTTCATTTACCTTCATGTATGTTCATACACTTTTATTTACCTTCATACACTTTGATACACCTTCATGCACCTTCATACACTTTCATACACCTTCATTTACATTCATACACCTTCATACACCTTCATACACCGTCATACACCTTCATTTACCTTCATGCACCTTCATACACATTTATTTAACTCAATACACTTTCATACACCTTCATGCACATTCATTTACCTTTTTTACACCTTCATTTACCTTCATACACCTTCATTTACATTCACACACCTTCATACACCTTCATACACGTTCATTTATCTTCATTAACCTTCATACACCTTCATGCACCTTCACACACCTTCAAACACCTTCATGCACCTTCATACACCTTCATACACCTTCATACACTTCCATACACCTTCATACACCTTCATACACCTTCATATACTTATACATCTCTTGCACCTTCATGCACCTTCATGTACCTCTATTCACCTTTTATTTATCTCAATACACTTTCATACACCTTCATGCATCTTCATACACCTCCATACACCTTCATACACCTTCATACACTTTCATACACCTTCATACACCTTCATACACCTTCATACAACTTCATACACCTTCATTTACCTTCATGTATG